>WUAW01008254.1:106689-135612 GCA_017165845.1 Thaumetopoea pityocampa | reverse complement strand
TTGTAGTTTTTAGTTTTTATGTATATTTTATAAAAAATTGTTTAAATAAAGATATATGGAATAATAATAATCATTTATTTGGGACTAAAATAATCCATAGATGTTATAGTAATAATAATACTCGTAATTAGTGTTAGTACCTATAGAATTTTGGGAATATGGTAGAAATGTAGCTGCAGGGGTTCCACCGGAACCAGCTAAATTTTGAAAGTAGTCTATGAGAAAAAAAATCTGGGAACCTCTGATCTAAACAATCAGTTGACTTGTGAGTACACTTTCACGAATAACGACTGAACCGTCAGTAAATCTGCTAAGTTAGGTAAACTCGTTGGCGTTATATGAGAAGTAACCGTAACGCCATACAATCGTGCATGATAAACAAATACGAATGTTTAGTTTTTTTCTTAGCGCAACACGGCTGTGTGACACGGCTTAGTATCGTTAGTGCCGTCGCCCTAATGTCTCTACCCAGAATTGACTGTCTTTCTTATAGGCTGCAATGGCCCATAGTATTTGACAATGGATGCACATATATTTAACATCATTTTAATCTGTGACAGATATCCTCTTAAAAATCAAATTTGATGCCATAATAATAGCTTTATGAATCAAACACGCTGGCTGATATCCATCGGCCCATATTTCACCGTTTAAATTCTCTCTGTTCTCGTTATTGCTGTAATTAGTCCTTGGGGAATATGAAATTGAATTTGCAATTATCTCAACAAAAATCACGTTCTTCAATTAATTGAGTTATAACTTTTCTGAATATTAATATAATGAGACGAATACGATTCCTGCTATAATTATGCCTCTCATTTGGATTTATTAATTGAGAACACATTAGTACGTTTCTACTGCTTTTTCTTTGATACATGATTTAATAAATAATTTCTTTTTAATTTTGGAGCATATTGTACAGTGACCTGTATTTTCGAAAATTAATAATATAATATTCTGGACACTTTCACGTAATATATAGATCTAGTCTCAAACTAGGGTTACCTGTGTCTTGGATACTAAACAACGATATACAACTTATATAGATAAATAATAATACATATTATATATAGATAAATACATCAATGAGTCGGATACAAACATTCGTGGTCGTCATACAAAGATTTTCCCCACCGGATTTCAAATCCGGGACTCATAGGCACAGAAAGGGTCATTGCCAATGCACCAATCAATCGTCAATAATTTGTAATTTGTCACTATAATAAATTACAGAATTGAAATAGGGTGTAAAAAGCAAGCTTAACTCATGATTCCATAAACTTATGAAGAAGGACCACAAACACACTTTTAAGTGTTTATGAAACAGTCCAGGCAAAAAGATCCTTAAATGGAGACCACGTACTAGCAAGCGCAGTGTGGGACGGCCACCTACGAGATGGCCTGGTGAGGATCGTTGGGTCTCGCTGGATGCAGGTGGCTATGGACCGGTCGCGCTGGAATTCGATTGGAGAGGCCTATGTTCAGCAGTGGACAGCGACGGGCTGAAATGATGAAACAGTATATGCGGAATACTTTATACTACACGAATGTTTATATGTGATGACTAATTAACGCATTCAATGCCGACTACACGGCGCCGTGGAGAGCGGGGTGGCCGGACACTTAAATATTTTTCCTTCAACTTGTGCGTTCATATCTTAACGGTATCATGTAGTTTCCAACATCACCTCGCGTCCGGAAACACGGGATTCAGAATGACGCGTGTAGTTTTTAGTAGTCTTGGGCATAATCGGTCACCAAGGAGAGCGCTCAATTTAGTTCACAACCCAATGGCGAACTAGTTCGCTCTTTTAGTTCATTAGTTCTTTTTTTTTGAAATAATTTAGTAAAAATAATAAATAAAAGAAAAAAATATATTTATGATTATTGCAAGTTCCGTTAATTTTGAAATCATAAAATTTTAACCATAGGCTAAATTATGATAAATTATATACTTTAATATAAGGAACAAGGATTACGCGAGTAGACATCGAATTTTGTCAAATAATTATTTGATCATTAGTTCAAAACATTAACTTGTGGGTAAACGATGTGGATGTGCAGTTGTTTAGTATCGATATCGAAATATCGAGGCCCACACAGTAAACATAAATAATTCGGTTGGTCACGTAGCGCCACTGCCTAGTAATCATCATCCATCATCCCCAGTCCATATCGTCCCCACTACAGGGGCACGGACCTCCCCTGATCAGGAGGGGATTAGGCCGTAGTCTACCGCGCCGGCCTAGTGCGGGTTGGTAGACATCACACACCCGTGCGGGCATGCAGGTTTCCTCACGAAGTTTTCCTTCTCCGTTAAATACATTGGTGTCTACAATGTAGACCGTACATGAATTACAAATAATAACTCAGTGGTACGGGACCGGGACTCGAACCCACGAACCTTCGATCGTAAGCCGTGTCTAAAACCACTACACCACCAATGCACTATGCCTAGTAAAGCGGACGCCAAAAAATATATAAAAAGAACTAAGAGCGAGATCATCGATGAACTAGTTCGTATAGTTCACCTGAAGGAGCGCTCGTCCCACCAGCTCGGTCACGAACTATCCAACACTAGCTTCTAGTGGGTGCAAGCCACACATAGGCGTTGTGTCGTGTTCTCGACACAGCGGTACGCGTCAAGCGTTTTCTGCACGATAAACAAAAGTAGTTTCCAATATATCGCGCTTATTTTTTACTAGATTTTTACCACGGCTTCGCTTGCGTTCATGTCCCTTTTTTTTGGAATATAAGATACCCTGTATCCTTCTTTACACTCTTGATAATGTGTGTACAAAATGTCATGATGATCGGTTGATTAGTTAAGGGCTAAAAGCGTAACAAACAAACAAAATCACATTCGCATAGGTATATAATATTAGTTAGGATGCTATGGACATAACAAACAAAAGTTCAGTCTACCCTTTCTTAACGAATGGAAAGGTCTGCCGCATACCGTTGAACCTATGTCAATTATGTAGGGCCGCACCCATTAAACCATTTGGGGTCCTTCTACAATCCCGAAACTCAACTATCACTATTTGCGCGCTAACAACATTGCCGTGACGAACGTGCAATCCAGCTAATATCGGTGGTTATTCTGCTGTAACAAAACTTAATGAAAGTTATTCTCTATCTTTTTCTAATGCCAAACGCCAAATCGAGATATCTACAATTTTGGCGCTGTCAGTTTTATGTAGACACGTCAAAATTAAGAAATTTAGATGTGATCTCGGAACATGCCGACTAAAGATACACAAAAAAGCAACATTTTTTGTACCTTTTGACAGAAATGTACGTTGGTATTCGCTAAAAATGCTAATGTGCTAATGCGCTATCTTGTTTTGGCGTTTGGCATTAGAAAAAGATAGAGAGAGTCTAAATGTAGTTAAGTTGTGTTACAGCAGAATTAATACCACTGAATAGCTACTGCACTTTATGGACATATATATATAAGTTCAAAATACATTAATGTACCTAATGCGCCCATTATTGTAGGTGTGTGGTATTTTTTTAAATTCAATGTTGGGGGTTTCCCTCGTTTTTTAAAGACTGTACTGCCTTGATGTTAGTATAAGTGTAAATGATTCCTGATCATAGTTTTGAGTTAATTGTAGAAATATGCGGTCAATGCAATTAATATTAAAATTGTGTCACAGTTAGGCACATATGTATCTGGGCAGATCAAGTATTTAATAGCAATGTAATATTAATCTTATTAAGTTAGTTCTTTAGATCATACATAATTTAAATTTTCAATTATACCTTGCGTTATATAATTTTGACAGCAATCTTTAACATAACAAATTTAACATGCTTCCCTCCATTAACTATATTCAAAATATTATATTTAAAAATAGTTCAAACTAATTTAATTATGTAACGTATACAATGAACTAAATTCTTATCATATATGGCCTACATACCTTCGTATTGTTCCACAGACTATTATTATTTGGCGATGTATCTGGAATTTATCATGAACAATAAACCTGGTTCAGATCTGCTTGTATATTGACTGGCCTGTACAAATAGTTTATGCCGCTTCTATTCAGAACCATTATGGGCCATTTCGAGAAATATCCCGGAATGACCCATATTTGTGTTAAATAAAACAGGCGATTAGTTCTTTCTAATAAGAAATTGCCAATCGCCTGTTTATGAATAGTTAGTGAGATTATTATACGGAAATACATTAATCTAGAGTAGACTACTTATTTTGCCAATAATAATGCATGAGCATGACTCGTTTCATCATCATCATCAGAATGAAGGAGTCCGCTGCTGGAGATGAGCCTTCTCCTTAAAAAGGAGTGATTTGCCGTAACTCCACGATTGACAGGCGTTTTGGATATAGCAGCATAAGTTGATTGAATCGCAGGATAATACACAGACAATAATGTTTTATTTATTGAAGACATAAAACAATTAAACATTGTGTATTACTTAAATAACAAATACAAGATTTACAATTTTATAATTAATAGATTTAGGGACCAACCCGTATTAGGCCAGCGTGGTAGAGTACGGCGTAATCTCTATAAGGGGAAGTCCGTGCCCCTGTATTAGTAACGAATATGGACTAGGAATAATGATGAATATAGGTGGAAGACGAATAAACCCGTATCAAATATTTGAGGATACACGTTTCAAGTATTTTATTTTATACAGGTACGATCAAAACTGAGTAGTAGTAGTTTATTTCGTCAATATGGACAGGCGAAGGAACAAAGCCATACTGCCAAGTCTTGAGTAGTTATATTATTTTCATAAGTCAATAAAATGCTGGTGTCTCATTTTATCGCTTCTTAGAAGTTTCGACGTCAATCCGACGAATACCACATTGACTAACGCGTAAGTTTCCGCAGACCTTCTCTTGAACAAATACGAACCTCGTCTTGAAAAAATACGATCACTTTGCTATGTTAGTCACAGTTTTATTCCAATGTTTCAATATTGCTCGCGATTATTGACAATTAATACACAAAACAACACCAAATTTATATATTAAACATCAGAATAATCTAATATAAAACATTAAAATAAAACTTCAAGTGACGCTTCACTCGGGTTGGCGCCAAAACCCCGATCAAAACTGAAAAACAATCTCCGTCGCATTTTTTTTTTATTTAAATTATTAAGCAAACACGCAAGGCCATAAAAACCTGAGTAAACATTGCGCACAGCATCGAGTTAGATAACAGAAATATTGTTTTAAAGTCTGTCTACGGGAAAGGGCGACCGTACAACTAAATGCAATATAGCCGCCGAGACTGGCAACAACTCGGTTAGTGACGCAGATTGCGTCTAAGTGCATTTGTGTTAGGACGCCGACTACATCAGACTATTTGATGATATTACTCTTACAGATTACTTCGCGGGACTTATTGCGACAACATTTTAATATTTTATTGCCTGTTCGTTTCGGAACAAATATTAAAATTTATTACTGTCGAAAATTAGCCGCATCAAATGAATTAAATGTTTTTTGAATTGATAAATATCAATTCAAAAAACACGTACAAAAAACGCTTATGAGTGACCGCCTTATTTATATTCACACTATTACAATAAATATGAAAGTACGTTTGTCTGTCTGTTCATTGTCTCGTCACAGCTCAACCGGTGAGCTGATTATTTTAAATTTTTACAGGAAGGTACATATGATAACACTTACTTCGCTCTACAAAAGATCTAATCCTTCGGTCTTCTTTTCACGGCTCCGATTTTGTTAACTCTTCTTTCCTAGTTCAATTAGTGTTACTTTGGAATTAGCTACCCACCGAGATCAAGGTATGCACCAACCTTGTATCCTTAAAGTAAAATTTCATGGAACTCTTTCCGAGAATTGACGGAATCAACATCACAATGGTGTTGTGTAATCTATGTTTTACTATCTCTATGTACATTTTATTCTCATGACAGTTCTATCGTATGTTTATATTTATCAATCTTTTTGCGCCTACTTTAATACTGGTACATCAGCACTATCCAAGATTGATCGACTGGAAGAAAATGCTTCGGGTATTATGCCCACCTTTACACATTACATTGTTTTATAGATAGATGGATAGAGTACTTTTTATTGTACACCAATTAATAATTAATTCTTTACACAACATAACAATATAAAAGTCAGTAAAAATATATAAAACTCTTCCTGACAACCTTTATATATATTTATATGGATAACTTTCACAAATTTATTGTGAGTAAGTAGTAAATCGGTGGGTTTCTATTTATTTAATACTTGCTTTTAGCCGTGGCATCACTTGCGTTGATGTTTTTTTTTCAGCATTAAAACTTACCCTATGTCCTTTTCTGTACCCCTATCTATATGTAGTATCAATGTGAGTAGTTAAGGCATGAAAGCGTAACAAATAAACAAACAAACTCACATTCGTATTTATAATATTAGTTAGGACTACTTAGGATTGTTCAATAGATGACTAAATAAATAACTGTTCAATAAATAACTTACCTATACTCGCGTACGTATGTCTATTAAAGCCTGTCATTATAGTGTCAGACTATCACACTTACCACAATATATAAACTAAAATTGCCACTTACCTCGAGAATGTAAGGCGTAATAAATTGCCCGTAGTTACCTCAATACAATAAAACGCCAATTCAGACCTAAATATAACAATCATTCAACCGATAGCCGAATCACAAAGGTTGCCTTCATTCGACAAAGCTCTCGTCTAGATTAAGTTTTATACACTCACACGATGTGAACTATGTTAACGCTCCAGTACGAATAAATCAGCCTGGAGGCTTTATTTTGTATGTGGTAGTATTTGTACACAAAGTGACTAAAACAGGAATAAATAGCTTGCGCTAGCTACCATGTGCTTCACGCTCTCGCTTCAATCACTTATAAGTAGAGTTAGAAATTTACATAATTATATAAATAAATCCAATACATATCGACGGTTGAAAGGTAGTAGGGTATAAGTGACAAAACCCAAATTATTCAGGAGAGCAGTTTAAAGTTTGAAACTGCAAAACAATGGACATAACTTTTTTATTTATAGTCATGTCGTGAAATTGGAAAAAGTTCTAGAATTAAGAAAAATAAAAGCATTAACTGGCAAAGCTTTTATTTATTTCATTCAACGTTGTTTTATGTGGTTTTATGACCCTTGGATCAATAGATCTTGATTAGATCGCTTGAGCCCTATTACCTTTCAAACGTCGATATATAGATAAACATCTGTGACTCACATACACAGATTCGTTATCATCAGACAAAGTTTGTCCCTACTAGGATTCGAACCCCAGACTTATTGGCTTAGAAACCAGGGTCATTGCCTTAGAAACAATGCGTCATCGAAATATTTAAAACTAGCTGAAATCCGCAAATTTGCTCGCAGTTACTTAGTAATATATATCTGCCTCCCTAACGAATTTTAATGCAACAAACTAGTTCAATAATTGAGTCGTGAAGAGGTAGGAATTAAACAGACAGATAAACGCATTTTTGGTTCTTCACAAATATTATTTATTTATTTATTCTTTATTGTACACAAACAGATAAATGCATTATTACATAAGAAAAAAATTATGTACAAAGGCTTAACTCAAAAATGAATTTTCTTCCAGCAAACCTTAGAGTGTAAAAATATTTGAGATAAGAAAGAGGATAGGATACTACTATACTTTATACATTATATAAAGGTGTAGTATTCGCATATGTATAGGCGGACTAATATTAATACTAAGGGCATTCCCTACCAGTCAACCGTTAGTAGTGCAGAGACAATGAACTAGATGCAACAGCAAATGTAATCTAAAGGAGATGAAAATATAATAAATACATGTAAAGAGGTTTTACTCTTTGGTTTTACTTTTTTGTCGATGGCGCTGTCGGAAAGTGAGTGGACTGTTTTTTTTAAACAAATGTCAGATTTCTAGCAATAAAGTTTAGGTGAAAATATTTTATCTGATTTATAAAAAGGAATCGACAAACATAATTATAAATAATATACTAATATATAATAATCAATATCAACTACATTTGTTATTATGATATAAACAGGTAAGTTCGCAAGTTGTTAGCTTGTTTGTTTAAAAATTAAATTTAAAAAAGTTTATAATATTAATAGAAAGCTACATGATCCTTGAGTGCCCTAGGCTGTGTTTTGTTATGAGAAAGTTAGATTTCAGAGCAATATCGCGATATATCTATCTCATGTTACCGGCTAGTTAAATTATGTTAATATTATCGGCTTACGCGGGCTAGCGGGTTCGATTAATGTTAACGCAATTTATGGAAAAATGTACATCTACCAAGAAGGTCACCACATTACAAATACGAAAGTTTGTAAATGAGTGTGATGTTTGTAACTCCTTCACTCCCTTAGATTTAAGTGAAATTCGGAATGACTGGCTTTATATTCTGAATTAACACAAAAGATACTTTTTATTCCGGTAAAGCGTCCCGATGGAATAATTGTTGTAAAATAATAAATACCTTTTGGTGGACCATATGCTCATTTTCTATCTATACCAGTGTTTCCCAACATGGGCCCACGCCCCACAGGGGGGCAATTTGATAGTTAAGGGGGACAATTTAAAAATGGACTCGACACGACTTTAACCATTTCGTTTTGGGTTATTTAAATGGCAGGCAAATTCTTCAAAATGGGGGGCATAAAAATTTAAGAAATGTTAAGGTGGGGCATGGCCTAAAAAAGGTTGGGAAACACTTATCTATACTATTATAAAATTGTTAAATGTCAAATTTTGTAAAATCAAAGATATTAAAAAAATACATAGATCGACTAATTAAAGGCTTCTGAAACCAAATCCGTCGATGTTTGTGTGTCGAGCTTCACTTAAAAATCAGTGGGTAGATTTTGGTCAAACTATTACAGTCTTAAAGGCACTACTATTCCGACTTAAATACTGCGGCAGGTTTCATGAACATCGTTTCGGTAGAATTGTAGATACAGCTTGATTCCTGTTTTAGTAGCCGCCGCTAAAGTACGAGAGGACAAGTAAAAGTGATCTTAAGGTTTTTCATATAAATCAAAGATTGTTATGGGATTTCCCATGTGGCGGACAACCGACAGTAACGCGGGCGCAGCCGTGGGCTAAATCTAGTATAACATAAAGATGTTTATAAATGTTTTACGAGGTCGCGTCGAGGTATTCAAATAGTATGAATCCGAGTGAAGTCGTTTTGCGTCACTCCGTGCATCGGGTGTAAGCTCGCTCAGGTGACAGAATTAGATCGATAGTGTATCAGAGCATTAAATTTTTACAGGTGGCCGGGCGGCCACAGCCACGGAGGCTCCGTGTTTTATTGATTTGACATTAAATACAGCGTGTTGAACTATTTTATGGAGACGTCCCAGTTAAGAAGTACATTGTTAGCATTTTATGACTGCATTGCGTTATTCCGCGAAGAAATGTTAAAAAGGTCAGGGAGTAATCAGTCTTTTAGCCTGTCCGGCGGAGTAAGTACTGCGGATAGCCACTTTGCTACATCAAGCGATCGTAGCAGGTGGGAAAGAAGTGGTCTCTATCTACCCCAATGCGAAAGAGGCGTGACAGTATGTATGTATGTAGTATGGTCTCTGCCTACCCTTATGGGATATCGGCGTGAGTGTATGTATGTATGTAAATGTTAAAAAGTATCGTTTTGAATTATATTTTAGTGGTTGATTCAAATAAAGTTTTAAAGCAAATAAAACTTACCTTGGTGCTGTAGTGATGCCGAACACGGCCTGCGATCGAAAGATTGTAGGTTCGATCCCAGTCCCGTATCATTGAGTTGTTTCTAATTTATGTAAGGACACCAATGTACTTGACGGAGTATGAAAACTTGCATTAAAATTTAAAGTCAACTGCTCCAGCTTGGAAGTAAATGTCACTTTTTGCCCAATTAAAGGTTCAAAATTAATACTTAGCCCAGTTTTAACCGACCAAACTAAAAAAAAATGTTCTAGGGGTGTTTGGCAAGTAACTTTAAAAGTTGGCGCATTTAATAAGGATTCTGAAATGGCATAACATTTGCTAATTTATTTCTTAAATTGCGGACAATTTTTTTTATTTTCCAATAAAACCCAGTTTTGAACAAATTTTTCTTACATAAAAATGATTCTAATGTACCCGTGGCTTTCCTCAAGGCCGTAAATTTCATTTGGCCGTTAGAGAGAAACTAAACAATCCAAATTCAAATCGCAAGCAATCAAGTCCAATAAACATTTGTCCAATTGTGTCATTGTTTTTATCAAGATTTTAAGGTATAATTATTTGTGCAACAAGACAGCAAAGTTAATTTTATATCTCCACACAACTTTTCACCTTACTAGCGAGAAAATTCTACATGTAAGAAACGATATTTTCATATGAATTAAGTTTTAAAACAGATTTTGCTCGGACATCTTATAGTTTTTTTTTATGTAATAAAACATATAAAATTAATGCTTATGTTTAGAATAATTTTTAGAATTTTAGAAAATACGGAGTTTCTAAGCGTTTCACGAGCCAATGAAAATAGAAATGTCAAGGAGTTTAAGCGGTAAGCCGTGTGAAGCATCGCCTGACGTTTTAGTTTATTTTTGAGTTTTATTTTATTTACTGTGGGGCATAATACTAGCGTGACTCACTCTCTCCCGCGGAAGCTGTGACAACCAGCTAAAGGATATACGAAAATAATAAGCAGTATCTTCACCCTGTTATTTAATTAAAATCTACTGAGATCTCCAAGCCGCCTACTAATTGTGGACATTTTGGCAAACTCCTGCCTTTTAATCAGATGGGCCATGTCCAGCGGTGCACTTTCACTGGTAATGACACCATCAGCCCGTGAAAGTGCAATATTAGTACTAATATCGTATTAATTCATTGTAATGTTTGATATGTAAATATGGTGTTGTTTTGTGTATCATTCGTCAATAACCTTGAGCAAAAAAAAATTAGAACATTGAAATAAAACTAAAATACGCTCACATTGCAAAGTGCCATACACTTTGCAATGTGAACGTATTTTTTCAAACCAATAAGCCTATGGAAACTTTCGCCCTAGACAACGTAGTAATAGACAAATTGTTGCCAAAGAATATGCTAATAATGCTCCCAAGAAGCAATAAAATAAGATACAAATATTTTATTTATTTACCGGTATTATTTTATTTATTTACCCATATGGTATTTTATTTATCAATATTTTATTGTTAAAATGAAATAAATATTACTGAAATGGAGACATGACAAAGAACTTATGATAGATATATAATTACTTTGGACAAGGAGAATTTATACGTCAGACAAAGCAACAAGAAGGACTTATAAAATTATATGTCTACGTAAGGCGAGACAGTATGGACTTTAGTCTGTGCACAATGGACGCACTAATAAAAAAAAATAGAAATGCCGTTCGCAGCGTTCTAAATTTAACTTTTTAATCATTGAGTGAGCAGAATTGAGTTTTGCTCATTGGTTTTAATGAACAAATTTTAAGCTAATGAGGTGAAAAATTATATCTTATTAAAAGTTGTTATTTTTTAAATAGCATTTATTTCTAAAACTTCTGGCAATACTGTACTCACGTATATTTATAATCTAGTTCTTGCGACTACTATGTTCGTTAATATAATATATGTATATAATAATAACACATTAACAATGGTCAGGGAGTACTTAGTCTTTTAGCCTGTCCGGCAAATAGACTTAAATATACGGGTAAGTGACCCCGGCCTCTCGAGCTACTATATATTAGCAAATAAAGTATTCATTCAATTCATTCATTCACTCATAGTATCTCTTCCTACTCCTTCCGAGATAGTAGTATCCTATATCCTATAGTACTTCACCTAAATTCCATATTCCTTTCTCAATACACCTTTCCCACCTCATCCTATTTCCTTTCCTCTCCATTACGCCATGGGAATGCAATAAGGAACTTTAATACTTTTGAACCTTATAAAATGGCGGCGTCGTGGTTCGCCACCCCACACGTCTCATTGCCCGCGGAGGCGAAGTGTGGGCTGCGGATAGCCACTTTGCTACATCAAACGATCGTAACAGGTGAAAGGAAGCGGTCTCTGCCTACCCCAAAGGGATAGAGGCGTGACTGTATGTATGTATGTAGTATGTACTATGGTCTCTGCCTACCCTTATGGGATAACGGCGTGAGTGTATGTATGTAATAGCAAATTCTAAATTAAAAGAATCTCTTCTGATCGATGATTCACGGACTGTTTTCGGAGACTGAGGAATAGCATGAAGTAAAAGGATTACAATTATAATGGATTGGATATATATTACAATCAGTTACTCAATAATTCAAAAAGGAATTTAATGAGCAGCTTCCCCAACGAATGCATTAATGGAAATTTTAATCGTTAATGAGATTTTCAAGTTTCCATTGTTCGCTTCCAAAATCATAAAAAGATATTTGGGATTGACCTTTATAGACCTTTTACGAATTCGGGATAATTTATTTGATGTGAAAACGAAGCTCAAGGTTCGGGAGATTTCCTTTGAAGATAATGCTAAGGCGTAAAAGGGTACACAGCATCTAGTCGATGTCATACTAATAGTTTTAATACAAAGCCCTGCAGAACCTATTGGCATAATAGTCACTCAACCACCATTTAACAAACAACACTCGTCTTGCAGAAGCAGTCACCAATAATTTGTCGAATCGTATAGCAACAGCACTATTAAATCTTTAGTTTTAAAACCATCGAAAGTATTCCTATTCCTGTATTAAGATATCCATAAAATCTTTATTACCATAAGAAAAACTACAAGATACATGATACAAGTGGCTTAATTCAATACATCTTCTATAAGTTATTTATAGCGGGAGTCAAACTAGGCAGGGCCTGTATTTTGGTCTCCCGATAATTCGACTTACCTACAGTAGAGAAAACAAGTCTCGTGCACCCGAATTGAAGTAAAATAAAAGAAGTGAAATTATAGATTTACGAGAGGTGATACAAAAATAATGATAATCAATATAAAGCACAATGTTTATGCTTAAAATTTGTTTATAATTTTCTACACAGTCTCTTAACAAGTCAATACATTTAGACCATCTCTTTTCTAAACCTAAAAGTCCCTTAGAAAAAAATCTTTCTCTTGATCTTCCCAAAACGCCTCAACAGCGGCCATTACTTCGTCATTGTCTTCAAATTTCTTGCCTCGGAGGTGTTTCTTGAGCCGAGAAAAAGGTAGAAGTCACTGGGAGCCAGATCTGGCGAATAGAGAGGGTATTCAAGCAGTTCAAATCCTGATTCTTGAATGGCAGCCATCGCAACTGCAACTTTGTGTGACGGTGCGTTATCTTGGTGAAACAGCACTCCAGCTCACAGCTTGCCGCATCTTTTTTCCTCAATCACCTCCGGCAATCTCTTTATTTGGTCTACGTAGTAAAAGCCCGTGATAGTGGCTCCCTTTTCCAAGTATTCCACCATAATTCCTTCAGCGTCCCAAAAAACGGACGCCATAATTTTGCCCGCGGAACTTGAAACTTTGAATTTCTTTGGTGTCGGTGAGGAAGCTCGTTTCCAAGTCATGGATTGTTGTTTGGTCTCGGGATGTTCGTCTTCAGTGGATGTTCTGCGCAGTTTAAACTCCTTGGCTCGGCGTGCAACTGTTGAGTATGGAGGAGCAGAGTCACTAAGTCACAGTGTATGTCTTTGGTAGACATTTTTTTCAAACAGAGGTACTTGATGACAGCTCTTATTTCGTTTTTCTCCATTTTGATGTTTTCTTTTCGATGGTTCGTATTCAAATGAATGTATCTACCGGAAACCGTGTCTTATTTATATGATTTTTTTATGCTAAAGTAGTAGGTATATAAGTGAGCAAAAAAAGTAGTTTTTGGATTCTTATGAGGGCTAGGGATAACCAAATATCATTACTTTTGGATCACATTGTTTTTGTTTATAAAATAAAATATTCTGAAAAATTTGATGCCTTTTGTTTAGATCCTTAATTCCCAAAGTGGTCCAGGTGGACCCCCAGGAGTCTACGGCAGATTCGACGGGGGTCTACGTTGGCGTACGCAAATTTCTATAGTTAGATCTAATATTCATATTATTTGTTGAGTTTTGGAAATATGGTAGAAATGTAGCTGCAGGGGGTCCACCGGAACCAGCTAAATTTTGAAAGTGGTCTATGAGGAAATAAAATCTGGGAACCTCTTATTTAGACTGACTATCCCTTGCCCCCACATCAATGTCAAAACTGAATTCTCAGCTGATCCCATAACATTGTTTCATGCATAATACTAATTTACAAACCTTCCAACACCTTATTTGAATAACAGTTCTAATTATTACGAATAACAGCAGGTATCAATATAAATCATAAATATTTATGTATGTTTTTTTTTTATATCCCGAGTGAGATTTAATAAATATTTTAGTGAAATTACTTACCAGGTCAGGGAGTACTTAGTCTTATTGCCTGTCCGCCAAATAGACTTAAGTGCTATAATTCTATTCCAGAATTCTATATTCCTTGCTCAGTACACCTTTCCTACCTCATCCTTTTTCCTTTCCTCTCCATTAAACCGCGGGAATGCAATGAGGAACTTTAACATTTTAACCTTATAAAATGGCGGCGTCGTGGTTCGCCACCCGACACGTCTCGTTGCCCGTGGGGGCGAAATGTGGGCTGCGGATAGCCACTCTGCTACATTGAACGTTCGTAGCAGGTGGAAAGAAGCGGTCTCTGCCTACCCCAATAGGAAAGAGGCGTGACTGTATGTATGTATGTACTATGGTCTCTGCCTACCCTTATGGGATATCGGCGTGAGTGTATGTATGAAATAATTTACCATTATCCCTCCGTGGAAATCTACTGCTAGACATAGGGCTCCTCCTTAAAAGGTGGAGTTTGCCATAATGTCCACAACACCGCAGCACAGTACACAGTCGGCATGTTAAAATAAATCTTTAGTTTCGCCAAAAGTCAGTTCGGAATGGCAATAATAGTTAAATTGAAAAGGGAAAGCTTTATTTTATCCACAGAATGCTGACCTTTGTGCCGTTCGGTTAACTATTTTGCATAAGCAATTTAATGGAAGTAAATCAAATTGGCTAGCAAAATTTCAGGATAGAAATAAAGTTTTGTTATAATAAAAATACTGTTTGTGTTTATGGATACTTAAAATATCATTATGTAAAACCGCTTTGTATAAAATTAAAAATATTGATTTACAATACTGATTGCTAACTGTTTATCATGGTATTAGTATAATTCCATTAATAGTAAACACGCTGGTTGTGTGACATCCGCTAAGGGGTGTACCAGGATAATAGGCAACAACGTTATCTTGTTTTTAAATCAAAATCTACTACGACGTCTATGACGTCAGCCGGGCGTGGCAATTATGGCAAACCCCTCCTTTTTGAAGAGGAAGCTCATGCGCAGCAGTGGACTACTTCGGGCTGATGATGATCATGATAATGATGAGGTGTATTTTGTACTGTAAACCAGAGATTCCCAAAATTTTAGGTCTTGTAGACCACTTGATATGTTTTTTGGTTTTAGATAGACCCCTACTTAACTAATACTACTAATTCATTAACTTCAAAAGCGTTTTTGACATCTGACATGGACCCCTTGCAACCTGCAAATCGTCGACCCCTGGGGGTCGATATAGACCACTTTGGGTATCAATCAAATCAAGAACGTTTGGTCACATTATATGCTGACCAGGTGAGTACAAGTGTCGGTAGCGGATGCCTTGATATGACTGTCTTGGAGCACTACCCCGGATCCCTTAAAAGCTCTGGCTAGATGTTGATATGGAAGCCAATGTGTTCACTTTGAAGATGTTCAAGAGCGAATAAAGCGGACTACATTGAGTAGAAAAATAGACCCTGATTACCATCAAATTCCGGATTCATAATAATTTTACAAACATAATAACTTTAAATATCGCGACTCTTGTAAAACTAATAACTATAGTAGATCAACGTCTTTAGACTCCATTCCATTGCGTTTCCGTTTTAATTTTATTTTCTGCTCGTACTTTATTTTTAACAATACTAATTAAAAATAATTAATATAGTAGAAAACTAGTTTTAATAATAAATACAATTTTTTTGACATCTATCCACCTAATAGTAAATGCCTGTATCAGTCAATAGATGTCTACAAAATATTCGCGATTTTTATATTTTTTCAGTTTTAAAACCAATACATCACTACTTTGTAGGATTAAGTATGCCTCCTGTACCAGAACTTTTGAATATCCTCCATACAATCAGAAAACAGCAGAGTTCGAAGTAGCGTTGCGCGGCTATGAATAATATGAGTGAATTCATTCGAATAAATAAATCGTTCAAATAATTCAAATGCATCGCACCATTCAACCTGAAGGTGACTGTCTCGAGGGACAGTGAACGGTAAACATGATATTTATCTTACAAATATCTATTCATTACTAAATAGTCATGATTATTTAAATAAAGGAAATATTATACTAGTAAATTTGCATTGGATTGGAAAATTAATAGCTACTAATAAATCATTATATTTATTCATCGCTAATTTGGAGCACTACTATTTAAGAATACATCATAAGTACCGAGATAATGCCTGCTCCGTTGAGACTGACGAAAACCGAGAAGTTACATCCTTGAGAATGACTTCATGAGCATTTTTAAATCGTTGATTTAGTACGAAGAATAGAAGATATGGAAGCCTGTAGAAAATATTAGGATGTTGAAGATGTTAAAGATGTCGTCATATAGAAGACTTAGCCAAGAGATGACAACGCAACAACAAAAATCAACCCTAACAACAAAAATATACTATCAAGAAGATAATCAAAAAAATAATAACTTTAACAATATTATAACTAAAAAGAAAAATACATAGAAACACGGCTTACAATATTGTACATATAGTGTATTCGAAAAGGTGCAAGATATTTTGATTTGGAGCTAAGCCGTGTTTTATCTCTTTGCGTCAGGGCATCACTTAAAATATGACAGCCTCCAATTCAATTTACCAACGAATTCATCTCTCGGAATAGGGTTATCAAAATCATTATTACGAACGATTGATTATATTATTAGACAAACAATATTCAATTTCGTTCATCTGGTTATGAGATCAGTTTAATTTCATCTTAAATTCTTTTATTACCATTTTACTCTTGCAGACAGAAGGGAATGAGCACTTTGTGATTTAGTATTACAGCGGTATATATGTAAATATCACTGTTTGTTATATTGTGTGAGAGATAGAGTAATTTCATATCTTCTGTGGTAAGTAAAAAGTAGAACTAGTGTAAAATCTTACTCCACAAAAGTCGGCAGCCCTACGTGGTAAATTTATATTTCTTGGCGTCCCGAAACGCAAATAACTGTGCATTCGGGATCAAGATAGCCGAGATTGAAATGCAGTAAAAAAATTGACTCATCATAATAACTTTGAGTGGTTAGTAACTGAAATGAAAACGTCTAACGGCCCAGAGATGACGTCGGTATGAGATGCCTCGATATAGCTGTCCTTGGAGCACGATCTCGGGGCTTCCCTAACAAGCGCTGGCTGGATGTTGTGACCAAGGACATGGAAGCCAGTGGACTTATGATTGAGGATGTCAAAGACCGAGCAAAGTGGAGGAAACTTAGTAGGAAGGCGGACCCTGACAATGGAAGCCGGGATTAATAACGCTAAGAAGAAGAAGAGCAACTGAAATGAAAATTTAAAACTGAGGTCATATTGATTTAGCAGTTTTGAAATGAAGTTCAAACAATCGGACAAACTGAAAATGGATAGTATATAAAATCGCATGTTGATTCATTTTACCCGAAATTTAAATAAAGATAATAATTTAAATATTATTGTGTAACGGCACATATTTGTTTTTGTTTTGTACCCAAAAAAGCACTGACGAATATTTTAACGATCCTAAAAAAAGTTAAGGATAACTTTTGGGATTACCCCTACCACTTTTATTGCTATAAGTAGGTAGCGTGAGGAATTGTGTACTGCATCACTGCATGGTAATTATGGTTTCACGAAGTACCAACAAGAATATCCGATTAATCGCATATAAACACGTATTAATTCAGACTCTACTGTGCCCATTATCTTGTGCAAACTCTTGTCTTGAATACTGATTGTTATATTTTATTTGAAAAGCATTTTTGTTTTCGCTCTTTTCTAATTTTTATTCAAGTAATATTCATCAATTAGAATACTACCTATTAGCAACATCATCATTAGGCTGTGAAAGTTCACTGTTAGACATAAGCCTATTCCTTAGAAAAAAAATCCTTATTCCTTATAATCTCCACGTTATGCAGGCATCTTCGCAATAGATTTTGATTGAATAACATGATAACGCTGCTGTACATTATCCTGGTATATCCCACTGGTTCTCACCACATTCACGAGAAGAGAAGATAGAGTAACGCTATTATTATTCCAGCACCATAGAGCATAATGCAGTCTTAATCCTTCTAACACATAAGCCCAAACCGCCAAACCTCATGCCGACGTAACAAACGACTTCATTAAACAGCCATATGAATAATGGTAGTCATTAGTTTCAAAACTGTCTGGATATAAATTATAATTCAGCAGCCATTAATTCAATTTGTCGTGTTTTAATATCATAAAATTAAGCAGCTACGTAATTTGGTTGAGGATAATGATTATTAATTAACAAAAATTAAATAGTGGTGCCGAATCTGTTGTAACAAAACTTAATCAAACTTAGTCCCTCCCTATCTCTTTCCAATGTCAAACGCCAAAACGAGATAGCTACAATTTTGGTGTAGCCAATTTCGTTTAGAAACGTCAAAATTAAAAGATTTAGACATGACTTCGGAACATACGGACTAAAGATACGCAAAAATGCAATATTTTTTTTGAACCGTTTTATAGAAACGTAGATTGGTACTCGCTATAAATGTTTGCTATCTCGTTTTGGCGTTTCACATTAGAAAAAGATAGGGAGGGAACAAATTTAGTTAAGTTCTGTTACAACAGAATCGGCACCATTGTAGAGACACTTTTTAAAGCTGTTTTATTGTTTCAGAAAAAAATTAAAATGATTTAAGAGTTACAGAGTGTTCATTTGACTTGTGAATTTGCTGTGACGCCGGCGTAATAGAAGCGTCTCACACCATCTCTTTCCGTGGGTACTATGGGAACCAGCTAAGGGATGTACCAAGATATCGGACAGCAACGTTATCCTGTTATTCGATTAAAATCTACTATTTTAATCGAATAACAGGATAACTTTATTATTATTCCTACTTTTTACACGACATTTGGCTATTTGATATAGTCGGCTGTGCACTCACTTTAATTTGAAAAAAAAAATGTTTGCGTATTTTGCAACACAAAAAATAAGTGTATAACCAAACAACTGAAAGTAATACCAAATTATATAGATATCTATGAACCGGAACACAGCTGTCAAAGTAAATTTAAGTTCATTGAAGAGCCACAAGTAGTGATACATTTCATCTAGATATTCCCGATCCATTTTAATCCAATATTTGAATTACAACAGCAAACTCCCTGCATGGTGCTGTTATTCACATATTCAGTTTTACCACAATATATTTCTTCACCAAAAGCAAATATAACAAACAAATATAATCAGTACATAGGTTTACTGAAATTCCATAGGTGCAAGGCAGAGATCGAACTCACGTCGTTGTGAATACGAGTCAAATACTTAACCAATTGGCAACCCCGCTCCTAGTAAAAATGTTAAAAAGGATGTATAAATGATATAAAAGGAAGCAAAGCACTAAGAATTGCTTTCGTATTCCCTCGATTTAGGCGTTCAAACATACATCTCAGTATTTTTATAAGATTACTTTTTTATAAGAATCATGACCATATTATTAGATTATATTTTATATCTGCAAATCAAAGTAAAATTTAAATTAATCCTTGCGTAAAAAGGAGCATTACCAGATTTTTACAGATTACGCCCTCTGATTCGGCGTTTCGCAGCTTTCTGTTAATAAAAGAGATTTATTATAAAGATTAAATTAATGGTCAGTAGTTACCGTGACAGAAGAGCTGAGAAGATTATAGCCTAGACAGTAATCGACATTTAAGCCGATCTCTGGGTTAAAAAACGCAACGACCGAAGGATACAAATCTAAAAATATATCTTAAAATTAACCTTCACCAAATTTCTGAAGATACGTAAAACTATTGTCCAAATACCATTAGCCGTCGCGGAGATTCTAGGGACTATGGGAATAATATTAGACAGCATTGTAACGTTGTTCTGTGCAATGATAGCAAATCATGATTTAAATCCTAATAAAGCTGGAGTGAAAAAAAAAATACTTTGTTGCATCGGTATAACAACAGCATTAGTTCATCTGTTTCCATGGGTGCTGTGAGAACCAGCTGAGGAACGCACCAGGATAATGACCAGCAGAGTTTTTTTTTGCTATTTAATCAAAATCTACTACAATCAAAAAGATGCCTGCCACGTATGGAGATTATGACAGATGCCTGCTTTTTGAGGAGGCCAATGTCCAGCCGTGGACATCCATGGGCTGACGGTGACGAAGAAAAACTCTGGTGGTAACAGAAAACTCCCTCAAAAAAATAAACTCAATCAATAACATCAAAGTTCTTAAGACAGTTGCGCGTATAGTTTGTTGAAAATATTCTAATAGTTTACTGAATAATGATAGCTATCTCATTGAGTGGCCGACTGTAACAAACAAGCCATTGACTAGATATAAGCATCTGTGCAAATTAGTTACTGCCGAATGGATAAATCTAAACGTGTTAACAATACCCTCAAAATATACTGCCTCACCTAAGTATGTATAGCCTAGGCGTATATTCAAGCGAATCTGGAAACGTGTACCGAGTTCCGTAGACGAGTCACCAGGTTCCCGCAAACCGGTGAAATTTGTCAAGTAAGTGTATTTTGTATGTCATCAGTTGGTGATTAATTGCACAAAATGTAATTAGAGTTCCATCACCTTGAAAGTTTAGATGCCTTTGGTATAATCTACATAGGTACGTGCGACACTTTCAAAGCTATTTTTCTCGGCTCGAAATCGAAGAGAATCTAATATCAAAAGGGCGAATTCATTATGTAGATAAAAATCAATATTATGAACAATTGGTAACAAACTCCAGAATCAGAGCGGCTGATCATAAGGAGGGATGAAGCGCGAATAACGTATCAACTGGCGTGACGGCAGAGTGATTGATGAAAATATCGCTCCGATAAGTCGTCTCGCATGAGCGTAAAGTTCTGTGCATACTGACTCTTGAAATTCAAATATAGACGCTATTTTGTACTTCGCGAACATGATAAGGGAGCATTTCAAACTCAAATTCGAGCAATTATTCTCCTATCTGTATTCACCTGCGCAGTCTTTACTGATAGTTTAATCCCTAGAACTTGTGTAAGGCTTATATTTCACTTTAATTAAATTTCGAGAAATTGTTTCAGTAAATTGGTTGTGAACGGATAACAAACACATTTTAACGTTTATAATGAATATTTCTTTTTAGTTTTGCGTATATTTTTTATTCGTAAATGGTACCGATTCTGTTGTACAGAACTAAACTAAATTTGGTCCCTCTCTATCTTTATCTAATGTCAAACGCCAAAACGAGATAGCAAACATTTATAGCAAGTACCGACCTACGTTTCTGTCAAACGGTTCAATAAATGTTGCGTTTTTTGCGTATCTTTAATCCGTGTGTTCTGAAATCGCGCCTAAATCTTTTAATTTTCACGTTCCTAAACGAAACTGACAGCACCAAAATTGTAGCTATCTCGTTTTGGCGTTTGACATTAGATAAATGATAGGGAGGGACCAAATTTAGTTAAGTTTTATTACAACAGAATCGGCACCAATATCTGCGACTATTTTTGGAAAATCTTCCAAGAAAGTAATCAGATCATTTGAAATACTATTACCAACTTACAGATATATCGATTCATTAATAGATTTTGCTTAAAGAAAGTAACATAGATCAAAACAAAGTTTTTATTATGCTTTTGAAAAAAAAACATCAACACATTTCGCTGGTAGATAAATATGAATTACTAGCTTTTGCCTGCGGCTCCGCCCGGTGGAATGTCTACATGGAAAATCCCGACATAATCATAGATTTATACAAAAAGCCTAGGAAGCACTTTTATTTAACCTCTCGTACCATAACGGACGCTATTAAAACTGAACCGATTTTGATGAAACATGCTACAATATTTAAGGCGGAATAGTAACTTTAAAGCTGTAATAGTTTAACCAAAATCTATCTGCTGGTTTTTGTGTGAAGCCCGAACAAACAAACATCGACGAATTTGGTTTTAGAAATCCTTAGTTAATCTTTAATTTTTGTAAATTTGACATTTAATCATTTTATAATAGTATATAATTTTATAATACACAAACGATCTACAAAGACGAGCTTCTACTTTGTAGATCATTTGTTTAAATTTTTGTAACTATATAAAGTAATATATACATTTAAAAATAAAATTGTTATCATATGAAAGTACCCTAAGCACGAGAATAGTATGTCGTGCCTACATGTAAATTGAACGGAAATCATTTTAACGTAATCTCACATCCTCATCGCAGTACACAGTAATCAATCTACGAGTCTCATATAGGGAAATTTTATGAATAAACCTAAACATATTTACACAGAGATATAAAATATGAAGAAAATGATATTATTCTTCAGTTTGATTTCATAGCAATAATTTTAACTTGTATTATTATTTATACATTTACTTATTAATTAATGAAACGAACGATTATAAGAACCTCATCTTATTTATGTACTTCAGCAAAAAATAAATTGAATACGTATTTAAGAACCAATAAAATAATTCGCATCAAATACTTATAGTGATATGAATTTATGTTTAAAAAAATGTTCGTAGATGAAATTTTATGCCTTAAAATACTGGCTGATTATAAGCCAGTGCCGGATAAAGACAACGCGGGGTCCGTAGCATATGTGAACAAAACTTTTAATTGCATTAGGATTAGATCCAAATTTTAATAGCTAAAGTTTTGTGATTTAATATGTGCAAATACGGAAAACCACTCGTGAAATCAATAAATCAATCTAAGTAAATCATTTTTATTATAATGAGGTCATTGAAACGTTCTTGTCCTACTGTGATCTTTAACATATTTTTAACTCGTTTTACTGTTGAAAAAGAACGTTTTTCGCTGCAGTTTGTCATTATCAAACTCAAGTAAATGCGTAACACTATTTCTAAATTTGAAAAACACAATTCCAATGAATGTTTTTGTTAGAACTTTTTGAAATTAAATTTCTAGAGCCTCGTGCTTAAAATCGCTAAATCTACATAAAATCGAACGACGGAATTTTTGGTCGTAACAAGTTTTAATCGCTAGAGGACCCTTGGCTCATGTAAAATTCGAAATCGAACATAGTTCTAAATATGAACTATGAACTATATGAACTTTAGTGTTTTTATAGATTAGGATAGGTTTGTATTATTTTAACCCATATTCCACTCGTAATCAAAAGAAAATAAATTTATACAGCTGTAGCAGGAACGAACTACTGAATCGGTTGACTATTGATACAGATTTATCAAATTAAGGACCCATTTTACTATTTTCTTATTAGTTACCATTTGAAACCTACTCTACATTGTCGGGTAATACAAACAGCTTGAACCATAAACAATATTAGGGGATTTCCGAGTAAGTACTGTGGTGTTGCCAAATTGCAGCTTAATTATATATCTTAAAAATTATATTATGGTCAGTGTTCACTTTGAGAATAGCTACTAGGTGTGTGGCTTATTGTGCACATATATGTTTTTTTATTTGTGGTTTACTTTGGGCACAGGCGCAGAGGCACCCAACACGCGGGGCCTATAGCCTTAGCTGCCTTCTTCTACATCACTAATCCGGCACTGACTCCAGAGACATCTAGAAGCTACACTTTATGGATATTAAGATTCTGTACTATAAGTGACCCAGTCTGATCACAGACGTTACTTTTAGTCAAGGCAGCTTTTTTGTTGTCGCTCGAAAACTACTGAAAAGATTCCCAACTTTATGTGGGTATTAGGACTATAATCTCGCTAAAATTTCCGCGGTGGCCAATAGTTCAACGTACTTATTGATTGAAATTCTTAAAAATGCTAATTCTAGCTGGATGTCGCGGACCAGGACATTAATCCCAATGGATCCGTCACTGATGATGTTGAAGATCAAGCAAATTTATAGATTTAATAGGAAAGCTGCTCCCGGCAATTAACGCAACGTAAAAGAGCAAAAATCATAAGTCAGTACAATAATAATAGTCCAACAATCGCGTCCTGATCAGCCGCTATTAAAACTGAATTGAACAGTTGACGTGAAATAAGGTAAAACCTTTTTTTCGAGCACTCATGAAATAATGGTTCTTTTTACATTTTCACCCTTTGAGTAGGTTGAAAAGTGTCACGATTGAAATCTTATGCTTGCCGCGTTTGACATTTAAGAGGATTGTTTCTAGACTTTTGTTTACTATTCAGACACGTAAAACATGAAAGCAAGTTGACAAAAGAAAATGTAGAGATAGAATTAGTAAAATTCATGGTGCAAATCACAACTGAAAAAACATCATCGATTTTAATAAGATCGGGGTGGGTCATTGATTTTAATTTGGTTTTACAAATCTTCATTTATTAACACTTTATTAAAGAATTTGGCAGTGTCGACTGTATACTATATTCCACACTGCCAGATTCTTCTATAATTTAATCTAAGTCAAATAGTAGTAAAGGTTGTCTGGAAGAATCGCTATCTGCGATAACACCGCTCAATGTACACTTTTGTATTGTTATGTTGTGTAAAGAATTAGTTATTAATTGGTGTACAATAAAGAGTACTCTATCTCTATCTATCTAAGTATATTTAATCCAATAATGAAATATTTTATCAGGTACAATACATCCCATATTGTATTGCTCATTGGTAGTTAAGACGTTAATTCGGCAAAAACCAAACTGAAAATTATTCCGCAGTCCTAACATGACTACCTAAAAACCACTTTATCATGTTTTTTTTCCAATATATGTCTATTTAACGTTAATTATAATTTTATTTCTTCTCTCTTAGTTTATGACCACAAACTGTTTCATGACGTTTGATCAATTTGGTACATAAACAAAAACAAATGAACCATATGTATATTTATACATATGATTCTAGGGTAAATGAATCCACAACCATAAATAATACACACATTTCTACTACATTTAAACTCACGATACTTACGACAACAATAAAAAAATCCTTACTTACATATATGATTTTGAAAATACTTACATGTATTTCACATGTACTTAGATTGTAGATAAATTTATATTTTTCAGAATATGTTCATACAAATATCAGTTGAATTTTTCGATATTAAGTACGTAACAGTCTAGTTAGCATTTGCGAGTAACTGCGAAGCGCAATGAAGTGGAACAATCTCAATGAGCATTTTACAAATATTGAGATCAGCATTTTAGTTTAAATAGCTTGCTTAAAGTTTTTCTT
This sequence comes from Thaumetopoea pityocampa, assembly GCA_017165845.1. Classification (NCBI taxonomy): domain Eukaryota; kingdom Metazoa; phylum Arthropoda; class Insecta; order Lepidoptera; family Notodontidae; genus Thaumetopoea; species Thaumetopoea pityocampa. Next base: position 110,089 of record WUAW01008254.1, on the reverse strand, counting down.
AGTATGTACTATACTATTATTTTCCAAACAAAGCGTGACCCTATTAAAAAATATTGTAGTACTATACTGAAAGAATACCACCTTTATTCTGTCCGTCTGGAAAGTTTAGTCGGACTTTGGCCTGTTCTCCACGAGCCTCTCCTGTTGACAAAGAGTCTTGCTCTCCGTCTCCTTCTTGTTGAGCGCACAGGACGTTAATACACCGCCTCCGCGGACCTACTACAGACACTAACGCCACCTGACCTGACACAGATAACCTAACGATTTGACCTGATACAGGTCAAATCATGAAAGCCAGCCGCAATGAAAATCATCATTCAATTTAGTTTTTTGTTATTTTTATTTTTGAGTGAATCAAGTTATTTCTCTAGTATAAATACGAAAGTGCTTTTTCTATTGTACGGCATGACAGTTTTTTAACGTTTTCATTTTCTAATTTTCTTCACATCCCCAGTCCATATTGTTCCCACTACAGGGGCACGGACCTCCCCTGATCAGAAGGGAATTAGGCCGTAGTCTACCGCGCTGGCCTAGTGCGGGTTGGTAGACTTCACATACCCATGTGAGCATGCAGGTTTCCTCACGAAGTTTTCCTTCTCCGTTAAGTAAATTGATGTACAATGTAGACCGTACCTGAATTACAGATACTAACTCGGTGGTACGGGATCGGGATCGAACCCATGACCCTTCGATCGTAAGCCGTATCTAAAACCACTGCACCACCAATGCACGTTTCTAATTTTACATTACCTTAAATGAAACTTTGGAAACTTTGTTAATTTAGATGTTTAATATAATATATTATTTATGTTAATCGCTGTAATATAATTTAAAATATCACTTTATTATTAACTTATCACTGTGAAAAGTACTGTTACCGGAAATACGAAATCATTTTATAACCATGTTATTTCTTACAGGGAGCATTTATGGCTGATTTACACGTATTAAGTTATTAAGTATTTAACATTTAATCTTAAGTAAACGGTTGCAGGTTTTCACTGTTCAATATTAGTTAAGATGTTTAATTCGACGAAAATGGACAATTAACGGCGCAATCAAGGTACGAATTTATGATTATTGAATCCTAAACACTCAAATTAATTATTATCATGCCTGCCATTACGTCGGCAAGACGCTGTTGTTTGGTTAGCATATACCACAAATATTTTTATTATAAATATTTTTATTTAGAGCCATTTGTTCAAAATTAAACAGTCTCATTGTTCCCACAAATCATATTTAAATAATCCCATCGATGTATATATTCACAAACAAATTTGTTTACTTTGTTGGCAACCACAAATAATCGTGCTTTAAGTATTCTTCAATAAATTTTACTAACTCTGTTCACTTCAACATTTTCATAAAGATATTCAAACACATGAACCACGAACGCGACATTCGACAACTTATGCATACAACCCGACTGACGAATCACCTACAAATTTGTTTTAGTGTTTTATATCGGTTTATATTGATGTTTGATATATAAATGTGCTTTAATGTGCTGTTATTTTGTTTGTCAATGATCAATAATCGTGAACGATATTAAAACAATGGAATAAAAGTGTGACAATCGATGAAAAGTGACCGCGTTTTTTCAAGGTAATGGGCCTGCGGGAATTTTGTCTAGTCAAAGTGGTATTAATCGGATTGACTCCAAAACTCCCAAGAAGCAATAAAATGTGACACACTAATTATTTTATTGCTAACTTTGGAAATATTATATGACTTTAAAATATGTACATTCGACATTGGCAGAAATGGCCTGAATTCGTAGCTGATTACCACTATAAAAAATAAAAGAAGAAGTAAATCGTGCTTGTCCAAACGTATCGAGTATTTAGCCACGCCCACCAACTTAATCGAAAAATAGACAAAACTATATTTTACTTATTGACTTGCACACTAGATTATAACTTGCAACTTATTAGTACTTAGTAATAAATTCATTATTTACATATGTATATTACGTATGTATGTCACTAAAAATAAGTTGAAATTAAGTTAACTGCTTGACCACTTAATACTACACGTATCAGCCATTAGAGGACTTATGAATAAAAGCAAAATAGCACTAACGTTTAGTATAAGCACTGTTTTTTCTGCAATTTTTAGATCGGTTATGTTAAATCTAGGGTACATTTTATTTGTTATTATTTTGTAAATTGGTTATGATATCTTAAGCTGAGATACATAGGTGCTAATAACAATGCAACTAGTTTAGTGCCACTTGTAATAAACAAATCTTAAATCCCTGGTGTTTCAATTAGTTGAGGTGCGTTGTTCAAGAAACAACGCACCTCAACTAATGTGATAATATAATAATAATAACATAATAATAATATTCTGGACACTCACACAGATTGATCTAGTCTCAAACTAGGATTCCCTGTATCTTGGGCACTAGACAACGATGTACATACTTATATAGACAAATATAACACAAATCTAGATAAATACGTCCATAACTCTGATACATACTCATCACACAAAGTTTTGTCCCTATCAGAATTCGAACCTGGGACTCATTAGTATAGAAACCAGTCACTGCCACTATACCAATCATCCATCAACTGCAACAATTGTTTTATTTTTTTTTAAGAAGAAGACTTCGCATTAAGGTCTCGAATCATTCTCTAGGTAGCATTGTTTTCATAGACATTGTTTCATATGACATTGCTCATATCTCAAGTCTAATGTTTTAGGAAAATTTATAAACATATGTAGTATGTAATAAACATGATATAGTAGATGATAATAACGCGGGAGAAAGAGATGAAGAAACTTCCCGCTGAGGTATGCTCTACAGAGCGAATGTGTGCATTATTCAACTGAATAATATTATCGTTCACTAGTAATAACTTATTTGTGACTAGGTCTTGCGCGCGGCTTCACCTGTGTGAACGTCCCAATTCATCAAAGGTGTCGTAGAAATAAAAGTAAGTAAGCTTTACCCAGAAATACAAAAAGTATTTATCACTAGCTTTTGCCCGCGGCCCCGCCTCCGTGAATGTCGGATTTTTGGTACATAAGAAATCCCGAAACAATCATAGATTTATGTAAAAAGCACTTAACCACTTTTACTTGACCTCTCGTATCTTACCGACGGTAACTAAATCAGGGATCAAGCTGTATCTTCAATTCTACTGGACCAATTTTGATGAAACATGCCGCAGTATTTATGTTGGAATACTATCTTTAAGACTGTAATAGTTTAACCAAAATCTACCCGCTGGTTTTTGGCGTGAAGCCCGAACCAAACAAACCAACATTTGGTTTCAGAAGCCCTTATTTAGTTTATTTTTAAATATTTTTAATTTTTGAATTTTTTTTTTTTTTTAGGTTGATTTAGAATACCTTTATACTTTGTTAATTGAACTGAGAAGATGTTTTA
>WUAW01008254.1:43052-58490 GCA_017165845.1 Thaumetopoea pityocampa | reverse complement strand
CCCCCCCCCCCCCCCCCCCCCCCCAACCACAGGCCCCGCACCGCGAACGCCCACTGGTTATAAGCGTAAACAATTAGTACAGATATTTTGTGTGGGTAAAATATGTAACACGTATGTTTAAACCGAAGGCCAATATGTCCTAACAGAACTTGAATAAAAAATGTCAATAAAATGAAAATGAACCGCAGTTTTAAGTAATTTTGTATTTTGGATAAAAAAGTTCTCACTACTAGTACTTAATTATATTAAATTAAGTACTAGTTGATAAATTTTTATATTATAATTTACATTCGAGATGGTGTTACGCTGATGGAATCAATGGCCATCATCCAGTACTTGGAAGACACTCGGCCAGAGCCATCATTGCTGCCAAGTACGCCACTCCTCCGAGCCCGCATGAGGGAAATTGTAGAGGTATTTTATTAATATATACCTATGTAATTACTTGTACTGACTGACTGACTGATTCATCAACGCAGAGCCTAAACCGCTGGGCTTATAAACTAGAAATTTTGGCAGTTGATGCCTTTTATGTTGTAAGCATTCACTAAGAAAGGATTTTTGGAAATTTCACTCCTGAAGGGGTAAAATAAGGGATGAACGGTTGTACGAAAGTTCGTCACTTTTGAAGGAAGGAGCACGAAATTTCATATACCAGCTTCTGATTATAGGGATTCTGATAGAATAAAGGTATATATATATATAGGCGTTTTTCAAATTTTACTCCTAAGAGGGTGAATTAGTTTAGTAATTTTAGCCTCAAAATGGAATACTGCAAACGTCGTTTACATAGATGTACTACGATAATTAAAAGTATAGATTAAACAGATAGTATTACAAAATTCTTAAGAATCCCTACTGATACTAGCTTTCTTAAGGATAGGGACTTGTACAGAACGGCCAAACGTGTCTGTAAAATAGAAGTAGATAAGGTGACAACTGATGAAGGGCAAAAACTATGACTGCAGGCTAGCGAGGAAGCGACCTTCAACGTAAACTGCTCGGCATCTTCTGTGAAAGAGAGATAGCCTAACTATTTGAAGAAACTTCTTAAAGAGAGAACCCTAACAACCTTTCTCCCGAATCACCTCCTAATCTAAGATTTGTTGCCCCCATAATATCTATCAAATCTCATGATTGAATTGAATTTGATTGAATAAATAAATAAATAACATTGTTTTAACAGACAGTGGTCTCAAGCATCCAGCCATTGCAGAACCTCGGGGTAAAGCAACATTTTGACACGGAGCAGCAGTACCTAAAGTTCTCTGTGTACTGGACAGCGCGGGGGTTGGGGACACTTGAAAGTCTATTACATAAATCGGCGGGGCGATTCTGCGTCGAGGATCAACTTACCATGGCGGATTTATGTGTTGTACCACAGGTGTTTAATGCGGTGACTCGGTAACAACTATTTTATACTATTCGACTGCACAATTTTAAAACACGGTAGAGACATTTATTCCGAAAATGATTTTATTTCATTTTTGGATTAACCTAGAAAAGCTCTATTGAATGCACTGACTCCCGCAGTTTTTTGACAAATAGAAACCAAGATACAGCATTTCTCTTACAGGCGCACAGGCGTACCAGATAGAAAGAGCAGTACTAGAACAATTTTTGGACTCTTCTGTAAAATTCCATTGAAAGCACTTACTGGATTTTTAAATTGTGCGGCCATATTACTCCCTTTTTTTTTGTTTTGTATTGTGCACACATGACCCTTAAAGGATGTACAAAGGCGAGCTTCATTATCATTATCATCAGTCTGTGGAAGCCCATGGCTGGACACGGGCCTCCACCTTAAAAAGGAGGGATTTGCCATATAGATTTGCCACGCTTGGCAGGCGTCTTAGAGATCGCAATAGATTTTTATTGGATAACAGGATAGCACTGGTGACCTTCCTTCCTGGTACGTTCCTTTGCTGATTCTAACTGCACACATGGGAAGAGATGGGATGACTATTATTATATTAGGCGAGCTTAAATCATAATTATCTACAAGGAACTTTTGAGTGCCAAAAGATATGAATGTTACTATGAAAGTAAAAAGTATAAAGTCACAGAGCGTCAAGCTTTCATTTTTTACTTTTTCAGCTTGTATTTATTTGGCCGGTAACTATAATACTATTAGTTATGTAGCGCCGATACAATATTGGTGTCATCGCACTGTGTCTCTTACCATTGATACCACGAAGCTCAACGAGCTTGTGATTTAAAGAACATTCACTACACCGTTCAATAACACCACTTGCCGAGTCTAGAAGAAATGGTGATTTCCCCCTTTTATAAACAATACTATGTTCACTAGTGGACTTCGGCAGATACACGTACTCACACCTTCATTTATTTCAAAATAGTTTCACTAAATTTCAAGAGTTTTAAAAAAAATCTACGTGTATAAAGTCCACATATTTTCTATTAAAAAAGAAGTTATACCTCACTGTAAAGCGTAATCGTTAAAATTCGAGATGCTTTGGTTATCTCTGCATACTGGTTTAAATCATTTCTTTCCATCCCTAAATTAATCAAAGCGGAATGCAAACATCAAATTTGAGAAGCATTTAAAATAACGTTAACAGTCTCAAAGATCCCAAAAATCATTTTAAATATTTAACCCGCAACGACTATTTATTCAAATTGTACCGCTATTCATTTATTTAATCTTGTTTATATTATACCGTTTCTACATTTATCAATCTTCGTTCTTAAAAAAATAATTTTCACAACCGAAAACTTGCTACACCAATATTTGCATAAATGATATCACCCGAAATACAAATAAAACAGATAATTATATTTTTACTGGATCGTGCGAAGCTGTTATCTGTAACAAAAATAAACATTTTACTGAAGTCATTCCAGTTTTGACAACGCTGTTTATATTTCATTTCATAACTCGTTTCAAAGTATCGATATTTAACGGCTAAAGTAAAACTTGACGTAATTTCAATTTGATCAATATAATTCTACAGAGTAAGTTATCATGATTTGTGTTAGATATTTATTTATTTATTAACACTTCATATACTATACATGTGAAGGTGGACTTAGTGCCACTCTACCAGTCAGCCTTTGGGTTGTGCCAATGAATTAATTTATTAATTGACACCATTGTGTCAATTCTGATGTAACACAAGCTAAATTTCGACTCTCCTCTCTTTTTCTAATGCTAAACACCAAAAGAAGATAGCAAAAAATTTTAGCGAGTACCAAACTACATTTCTGTCAAAAGGCATAACAAATGTTGCATTATTGCGTATGTATGTTCCGGGATCACGTATAAATTTGTATGTAGAATTTAATTTTGACGTGTTTAAACAAAACCGACAGCGCCAAAATTGTAGCCATCTCTTTTTTGCGTTTGCCATAAGAAAAAGATAAGAGAGCCTAAATTTAGCTCAGATATGTCACAGCAGAATATACACCAAAATCTCTGCACTAAATATTTTTTAATTTGTTAAACCTTCGAGAATATGTAAGCGTGTTATATTATTAAACTAACTCCGCGTGGGTATTTCTTATCAGAAACTAATTAATTGGTTTATACTAACTAATTGGTTTATAATTTAAACCAATTAGTTATTACTAATTGGTTTATAATTAATCTATTTTTTTTTCATATTATCATGCGGTATAAAAAGATTACAATCTGTTTTCTAATTATAATCTTTTTAAAACTTTGTCCTCTACCTTCTAATGAAAGCGCGTTCGGAATCTGTCTTGCCATTCCGGAGATTCACCATCGAGACATACTGACTGACAAACAGACAAAATTTAAAAAAACACGTATTTATATTTTGGTAAACAAGTATATTATGAGCTAACAAGTATATTGTTAACATAAGGCCTTTTTTTCGAAATCACAAACAAACACTTTAATTTCTAACCCAACCTCAAATAGTAGTTTCGAATATAAAAGAAAGTCGCTATTTGTGTTTGTTTATATAAGTATGAATGTATGTATTTACCTATTTAATAGTGTGTAATATATAAATCATGATATACCATATTTTCATAAAATACTTTCTCTTTCAGGCACAAACTAGACATCAGCAAATACCCAACAGTTTTGAAATTATATGAAACTTTGTTAAATGAAAAAGTTTTCAATGATACTCACCCGGAGAGCGTCAAACGTAGAAGATAAAATATATTCAAAATATTCATAATACCTTCCTTTATACTCGGTTAAAAAATAAATAAATGTTATAATGAACGTATTATTTTTCAATCACTTTAATACATCATCATCGAGAACCCGTCCATTGTCCCACTGCAGGGCGAGCGTCCCCTCACAATGAGAGGCTACAGTTCACCATGTCGGCCTAATGCGTGTGAAAGACTTCAGAAAATCAAGAAAACCTCGCAACCTCTTAGGTTTCCTCACGAAGTTTTCCTTCGCCGTTTGAAGCGAGTGATAATTATTTGTTAAATTATTAATACGCACGTGATTACGAATACGAATCTAAGACTTGGTATGTATGGTCATATTATTGCTATCATTGTTTTTTTTAATGATTTGCATATAATTGTAAATATGTACTTGCAACGCCACGATGTAGTGCTTCAAGCCAAAAGCTTATTTTGAGAGAACGACAGACTTGCTAAGAAAAAAAGAACTATTAAAATCATTATTCTAAAATTTTTCACGACAGTGACATCTTGAAATCCAAAATTAATTAGTCATAAAAAATAATAGACTTATAATTTTATTGGCTGCACGGATGGCGCAGTGGTTTAACTGCTCGCTTCTCCACTGCGCTGTTGAGTTTTCTGGGTTCGATCCCCAGACGGAACAACAAATTTGTGTAATCCCCAAATTGTTGTTCTGAGTCTGGGTGTCTTGTGTTCCCGTTACTTGAATGTTTGTAAAGTCCCCGCGACACAGGAATTAATCCTAATGCGGGAGTTGTCTTCAAAAAAAAAAAACAAAAACAATTTCCCGCCATAAAGTTACCGTATTTCACATTCGAAGTTCAAATATTTGTGAGTGAATAGGCCTGCAAACCTATCAGTACGGCCATTGTAAAATTGTACAGTATAACCTACCAATCTACAAAAAATGATGAATACTTCTTATAGTGATCAACAGACTTACCTGCGACCTACACGAAAAATAACCTTCGGCAACCGGGTAGATCGGCATGCGGATCATGAAGAAGGCAACCTATCACTCAAGTAAAGGTCTGTAGAGAAGCTAAGTTTGCATGAAGAACTTGCCCACTTCGCGGCATTGTAATGCTCAGACGGCTACAGGAGCCGGGTACATGCCCCATTGGGCTTAGTGCTGCAATGTGCATGAGCCATTTTCGAACAAAATTTCGCTGATAATTGAGGCAATAATTTCGCATCTTTCCGTTCTCCGGATAAAGTCAGATACGACGGCGACGGTTGGCGAAATTTAAAACAACTCATTGTGATAATAATAATAATTGCAATTATGGACTAAGGAGCTGCAGTAATTAATATACAAAATGAATAATTGTCAATATTTTTAATAAATAATAATTATAGAGGTTTGTACTAGTATCTATAATGAACATCGACAAGACAAAAGTCATGTGTAATGTTTATGTTGCACCTACTCCAATATCTGTGGGAGGCTCTGTTCTCGAAGTTATTGACGAATATGTCTACCTGGGACAAACAGTCCGATTAGGTAAGTCCAACTTCGAGAAAGAGGTTAATCATCGAATCCAACTCGGCTGGGCAGCGTTCGGGAAACTACAAGTTGTCTTTTCCTCCACAATACCTCAGTGCTTGAAGACGAAAGTCTTCGACCAGTGTGTGTTACCAGTGAAGACTTATGGTACTGAGACGTGGCCGCTAACTATAGGCCTTATGAGGAAGCTCAAAATCGCTCAACGTGCTATGGAGAGAGCTATGCTTGGTATTTCCCTGCGTGATCGAATCAGAAATGAAGAGATCCGTAGACGAACGTAGTAACTGACATAGCGCAGCGTATTAGTAGGCTGAAGTGGCAATTGGCAGGGCACATAGCACGAACAACCGATGGCCGTTGGGGCCGCAAGGTGTTGGAGTGGCGGCCACGAACTGGAAAGCGAAGCGTGGGCAGACCTTATACAAGGTGGACTGACGACTTGGTTAGGGTTGCGGGAGGCCGCTGGACGAGGACAGCGCAAGACCGATCTTTCTGGAAATCCTTGAGGGAGGCCTATGTTCAGCAGTGGACGTCTTTGGGCTGAGATGATGATGATCTGTCTTGAAATTTGATTGGAATTGAATTACCATTAGCTTCCAGAAAAAGTCTACAGGATGCCTTAAACAACAGTCACCTTACGTTAAACTTACAACCATCATATGTACATTAAAATTTTGTTTATAAAAAATATGTTTCTTCGAGCAAAGTTTAACAACAAAACCATAATTGAAAATCAAAACAACCCTAAAGTCAAAGCAGCCAGGGCCTCCAAAACCGCCAGCATAAGTTTATACAAACAGCACAATCGTAGTTAAACTTAGTTTAACCCATCGAGTTTAGGGTATATCACCCTAAACTCGATTTACCCAACTTCAGGGCGCACTGGGTCCAACGCTTATGAGATATTAATAATAAATTTAATCAAAACTATTTTATTGTACACCAAGTCAACCGTTAACGGTGTTATGGCTATTATTAACAAAACTTGTATTCCGGATCACCTATAGCTAAATTAAGGACAGCGACATTTAACTAAAATAACAATCCTCCTTATAAGCTAACAAAATAGTCTTAGAATGTTTCTTCATAATATAATAAGTTGAAATGGGGGCCGTATTCTTCTCATACCTTCCATGAGGGGTATATGGCCTACTATACCAGAAGATGATGATAATGATAAAGTTGAAATGAAATAAATTTTATTTTCCACTACAAATTTATTATATAATACAAGGCAACAGTAGCAGTACATAGAAATAAATGATGGACTGGAGCATAATCTACAGGAAGCCCTGTATTCCAGGTCTCCAGATCCTCTCCCGTGGTGTTATAATTATGTTGTATAACAAACAAATGGTGGGTACACAATCATTGTTATTGTTAATATTACACAATATACAAAGAAAAAAATATTATTGACAAAGTTGTCAGTACAGCTACTGGTATACTACATCTGTACATTATATATTATGACTAGCTTTTGCCCGCGGCTACGCCCGCGTGAATGTCGATTTTACGCTACTTGCGAAATCATACCGACACAATCATAGATTTATACAAAAGGTCCATGTTTACTTGACCTCTCGTACCTTAACGGCGGCTACTATAACAGGGATCAAGCTGTATCTTCAATTCTACTGGACCGACTTTGATGATACGTTCCGCAATATTTAAGTCGGAACAGTGCCTTCAAGACTGTAATAGCTTAAACAAAATCTACCCACTGGTTTTTGCGTGAAGCCCGAACAAATAAACAAACAAACATCTACGAATTTGGTTTCAGAAGCCCTTAATTAGTCGTTCTGAGTAGTTTATTTTTAAATATCTTTGATTTTTTTAATCAAAGATTTAAAAATGTCAAATTTAACAATTTTATAATAGTATAGATAGATGTAATTTAATAAATTACTCGTATATAAATAATAATAATTAAGCTTCAAATAGTTAGGTTATAAGATTTCCTGTCGCTGTTGAACGAAATTGTTATATTTAAATGTTATATTTATTTCATATTTCTATATAAATACGTGATTTTTTAAAGGATCTCTTTATTTCAGATGTTAATTGTATTGTTACTGGTTTCTCATTATCAAAATTTTAAATTATTCGGACTTCTGGAAATGAATAATAGCCGAATTAAATGATTTCATTACATTTCACTCTAACTTTTGACTGATTCGCATATGCGCGTTGGCGGCTAACTTCACGACGATATTATTGTAAAGTTAACCTTGCATGATGCTCGCGAATCGGCAAAATTCTTCATATTTTCCTAACGCGCCTAAAGAAATATAACTTCAAAATAACTTCCGAGTAAATGTAGTTATTATAATAACACAATAGTCTAATGTTACGTAAAAACCTGTTAAAGTGATGTGTAAAGTATGCTATTACATATAAATTAATTTATAAAAATTACACTTGCACTGTAGTCATGGATTACTTCGATATTCGAAATAATTTGTTAAAATAAACAGTAGGTTTATTGACTGAATACTAGAAACAGAAAGCAATGACTAAAGTGGGAGAGTCGAGTAAATAAAAATGGAGTAAGACGTAATGGGGGTTCAAGTTGTACAGACAGAAAACAAATGGGTGGTCGAGAGTGTTAAAATAACGGAATGAAGTATTGAAATTGGTGTTTTATTTATTCTCTAGTCTGGAGCCTTCTAACAACAGCTTTTGTTAAACCTATTTTAACTATACATGCCTGGCCGTTCTAAGTGTCTAAGCATACAAAACAAATAACGGCACATTATTCCAATTGTCTCTACTAATGTAATATCCATTTATGTAATTTATTTGAAACAACGTTAATATCCAAATGCGACCCACAGAAAAGCTTTCTTTGAGCATAGACACTTAGTGAAACTATGCCGCGTAATCGTAAATTGTCGAAATACGACTTCTAGGTCATTGTGGTATATATTAACCAAAGTGGTATATATTAACTCCTAGGGCTCGACGATGAGTTCAACACTGTTAGAATATTAAATCTTTCAAAGTGATCAGTACTTAGTGAAACTATGCCGCTTAATCATAAATAGTCGAAATACGACTTCTAGGTCATTGGTACCCAAAGTGGTATATATTAACTCCCAGGGCTCGACGATGACTTCAACACAGCTAGAATATTAAATCTTTCAAAGTGATCAGTACTTAGTGAAACTATGCCGCGTAATCATAAATAGTCGAAATACGACTTCTAGGTCATTGATACCCAAAGTGGTATATATTAACTCCCAGGGCTCGACGATGACTTCAACACAGCTAGAATATTAAATCTTTCAAAGTGATCAGCACTATACCAGCTGTCAAAAACACATTTGAAATTTATGAATTTGCAAAAATTTAATATTAGTTAAGTAGGGGTCTACCCTAAACCGAAAACATGGCGAGTGGTCTACAATACAAAACAGTTTTGGGACCTCTGTTCTAGATATTTATGATAAATCTCATCATCAAATAAGAGCACAACGCCCCTCTTAACAAGGGCCATCTGTTTAACCTCTCCACGCCCTTGGCCACATGTGTAGACGTTTAATTTTTTATAATTATAGTTACTGTAATAAATAGAACAAAAAATTGATAACAATCATTCACTACAGAATCCCTCAATCGGAGAAGTAATTTTTTTTTTGTTTGGCTGCACTGGTAATAGCCGATATAATCGGAAATAGCCGATGATTTAAGTAATTCCTTCGTCGCTACAAAAAATAGTCCCTGAAGAGGTTAATATAAAGCTGCGGAATGAATTTATTCTTTTAATGGAAAAGTACAATCGAGTACATCATCTCTTGTCAGCCCGCGGAAGACAACTGCTGAACATAGATCTCCTTTAATGCGGCTCTAATCCGCCAGCACCCATCGCTACCCCGCGACCTTAATTAGGTTATTAATCTACCTAGTGGGAATCACCACATTTTCCCGTCCATTGATTCTGCGAAATACGCGCTCCGCCAACTTCCATTTCAGCTTTTCCACCTATTGATCTCTATTGGTGACTGATTCTCCGACCTGTCGAACTATTCAGTTTCAACTTATAAGACATAAACCTACCATTTATAGCTATCCTGCACTATTTCTACACATTCTCAACTATATAAAAGTTTCCTAGGAACAACATAGATCGAATTTATACCAAAAAAGCTGGATCGAGCTATATCAGTTTAAGCAGCAACTGATGTAAACAGCTCCGACATTATCATTACTGTTTATATTAATCTGTTTAAACTTAATTTCGTAATAAGACTGCCACCATATTATGTTGACACTGTCTTGTCAATACTAAAGTTGTTAAGAAGAAATCGCAGTTTGCGAGCCATACAAAGCTAAAGACCGCCTTATGTACACTTACTATGTATACCCTATGTACACTGTACGTAAAGTTACGTGTTTAAAGTAATACATACTTCGAACTTACATGAATTGAACTTGTGTGCAATAAAAGTATATTCTATTCTGATTGACCCGATAGAAATACTTAACTGCTAAAATTTTCCGATGTTGCCACACTGATGGTACCCCTTGAATATGGAACAATGTCCACAAGAGTAATTCATCATCGTTCAACTATAAACCTCATTATCATTCAAGTATAGTCTATAGCAACCATGACCTTCCATGCAATTATAATAAAAGGTCTTTGATTTGATTTAATACATTCTTTGCTCATTAATATGAGGTTTAAAATTTCAGAAATAGTTTTGTGACAAGTATGTACTTCTATTTCTATTTTACTATTATAAAATAGTTAAATGTAAAATTTTCAAAAATCAAAGATATTTAAAAACAAACTACTCAGATCCACTAATTCAGGCCTTCTGAAACCGAATACATCAATGTTTGTTTGTTTGTTTTTTGTTCGGGCTTCATTCAAAAACCAACAGGTAGATTTTGATTAGACTATTACAGTCTTAAAGGTACTATTCCAACTTAATTAATGCGGCATGTTTCATCAAAATCGGTCTAGTAGTATTGAAGATACAGCTTAATCCCTGTTTTAGTAGTCGCCGCTTAGGTACGAGAGGTCAAGTAAAAGTGGTCCATAGAGTTTATGTAAATCTATGACTGTGTCGGGATTTCCCATGTTGCCGAAAACCGACACGGGTGAAGCCGTGGGCAAATGCTAGTGTTTCATACTATTGTCCCATAACGAAGTTTCCCCTTTGTAAACCCCAAATATATTATTTCTCGTGAATATTTAACCCAGAGACAAATATACAGCTTGGCATTACCTCGTTGAACTACGAAGGTTTATTAGATTGAGTTATTCGCAGCTGTCGTATTAAAACAGACGTGAAACCCTTAACTCGCGTTTAATTAACACACGCTTTCAAATAATGTTAATTATAATTATATCTCTTATATAAATTTTTTCTAACATTGACTTTATACACTGACAAATGTCAATGTATTTGTATCTGTGGACGAAATATCTAAGGCTTTTTTTACCAGATTTAAATCAATACCACAACCTCACCTGATGGTAAGTGGCGATGTAACCTAGAGTGATAAAACCTACTAACTTAATAAAAACCTATTCACTCTTGTCTTAAAGACATCTATATTATAATCGGACTGAAATACTGAGGCAGGAAGACTATTCCAGTCTTTGGCTACACGTATTATGAAAGTAGAAACAAATCGCTTCGTACGTGTGGCAGAGATGTCAACGAGGTAGGGGTGATAGCCCTCCGTGTACCCAGTCATCCGATGGTGAGAGGGGAATGGAGGAATTAAATTATGTAATTCCTGGGCATACTCTCCAAAATGTATCCTGTAGAGCACTGAAAGGCCGACTACCCTGGACTAAATGCTTAAGGCACTACCTACCAATGTACCTTTGAGCGATGCCGCGATAAAATACGAAAATGTCAATATTGCTTCCAATATTATCACGAATGAGATACACAGTGTAATTTTATTGTAGAGTAATAAATATATTTTTATCTTTATCTTATACATAAAATATGAACATAAATATAGAGTCATTGAGATTCCACCATTTCCCGCAATAAAAGCTGTCGATTCTAACATTAAAAGCAAGATGTGTTACTAGACATCTTAAGGCGCCTCCCCGAGTAAATCGCCGTATCAGTACAGTTTTCAATGCCTATCCACTCCTTATTTAAAACAAAGATCAAATAAACAAAATATAGATTATATGTTCTTCAATATGTTGTCTTCATATTTGATAATTCAAATTATTTTTAATAGAATAATTAATATTGCATGAAATTTTGTTATGAACGAACCACATAAATGATAAAAAATATTGATTTTATGCATCTCCTCTTAAAGTATATATTATTTTAATTTGCCACAAACACCTATAGATAGACAATTTAATAATAAATATATTGTCGGTTTCAATTTTTCCATAAGTCTAAAAATTAAGGAGTTATTCATAAATTTATACGAATTCACCACCGTAACTACATGAGAGTCCGTAGCGGACGGACGAAAAGGTGGCGAAATGACACAAATTCATGAATAATTCCTAATTTTTGGACTTATGTAAAAATTAAAACCGATAAAATATTCATTACTAAATTGTCTATGTATGGGTGTTAGTTGCAAATTAAAATTGTACATACTTTTAGAGGAGATGCATACAATCAATATGTTTTCTCATTTTTCATGCAATATTTACTCCATTGAAAGTAATTTGAATTATCCAATGTAAAGACAACTATTAAAGAGCTGTGATGTATGTTTTTTTATTTGATTTTTGTTTTAAATAAGTAATAGATAGGCATTGAAAACTGTACTGATTTTTCGTATTCGGGGAGACGCCTTAAAGGGAAGTGCTTTCCTGAACAGAACTGAATTGTACTATTAAAGAAGAGTGCACGAAGCACGAAGCCTTACTACCTTAGCTATGGATGAGACAATGTGGAAACAGATTATTATAAAATGAAGGTTCCTTTCATTGGTCAAATACAAATACTGAAACAACCAGAAGTTAAATAAGTAAGTGGAAATCACTAAGGAAGCACACTCTGATAAGAGCACAAATGTTAAGATGATGACAATAGATAAGCACTTTAGTTAGGATGTGTACCAAGTTACCAGAACATAAATTTTGTTACATTTTGAGCTACTTTTGTTCCTGCCGTGTTACACGCAAAATCTGAAATTTTCCCAAATGTAATTTTTCTTAAACAAATATAATACATAAAAAATATACTTTATTATAGGTGTTACTTTTTTCAGTACAACTAGGTTACTTTTGATTAAAGCTTATTGGCAATAATGAAACTGTAAACAAATACATGGTTATACTTGCGAAGATTGAAAGTGAAACGAATGTAGAAAATAAATTATCTCCTGTCCTAACAAGCATGCAGTACGAAGGAATCACGACGGTAATTTACATTAATTGTTTAGTATAAGTTACCAGCTGAGTAAGCTCCATGTTAACCATCGTGCATGTAAACAGATAAAGCTTAGATACACAATTTTAAAAGATATCTACAGTAATGTGACTATGTAAATTGTACCCAGGAATTATATGTACAATATACTCGTACATTATCATCCCAGTCCATAATCGTTCCCACTCCTCTTATAAGGAGGGGACTAGGCCATAGTCTACCACGGTGGCCCAGTACGGGTTCGTAGACTTAACACACCTATTCGGTATTGCAGTATGTAGGTTTACTCACGAAGTTTTTCTTCTCCGTTGAGTGCATCGGTGTCTACAATATAGAGCGTATATAAGTTTGAAATAACCAAGCGGTACGAGACCGGGATCGAACCCGCGACCTTTTCTATCGCAGGTCATGCTTAGTACCACTTGACCACCGATGTACCTTACCTTACATCATTGGTATCTATAATCTAAAGCGATGAATAAATTAATAGATAGAGCTGAAATATTATAGAATAATAGATGGAATTGAAAAGCCTTCGTTATGCAATAATTTCTCCTTTTAATTTATAAGTCGGTAGAATATTCGAATTTATGATTGGTCGTAGTGAAGTGGATTCTAAACTACCTCAACCAGTACTCGACGTTTGAAAAATCACGTCCGTAGGAATCTGATACAGCACGAAAGCCGCCCCCACAATTTGCGGTATTCTCATGAAGGGTTTTCTTTAATCAAAAAAGGTACCTTAGTGCCTAGTTAGTACTAGGGTACCTTTCAAACATCGCCTACTGGTTGAGGTAATTTCGAATCCACTTCACTACGACCAATTATAAATTCGAATATCCTACCGACTTATAAATTAAAAGGAGAAATTATTGCATAACGAATAATTGTAGTTGTCATAGTTGGCATAATTGTAGTTGTCATAGCCTAGTGGCTATAACAACTACATTTTTTTTCTAAATAGATGTGTATTGCTTCCTACTTCTTCCGAGATAGTAGTATCCTATATCCTATAATCCTTTTCCTAAAAACCATATTCCTTGCTCAATACACCTTTCCTACCTCATCCTCTTTCCTTTAATCACGGCTTAATGGAGAAACACTAAGCTGTGAGAACGCAATGAGAAACTTTAATACTTTTGAACCTTATAAAATGGCGGCGTCGTGGTTTGCCACCTGACACGTCTCGTTGCAAACGGGGCGAAAGGTGGGCTGCGGATAGCCACATTGAACGATCGTAACAGATGGAAAGAAGTGGCATCTACCTACCCCAACGGGAAAGCGGCGTGACTGTATGTATACCTCTCTGCCTATCCTTATAGGATATCAGTATGAATGTATGTATGTATATTGCGTGCAGTGAATCTACAATATTTATAAAGAACAAATGATACATTTACGCATAGGAAGGAATACTACCATACTAAGCGTACAAAGTGTCAATAAATCGGACGATACACTCATAATAAGAATAAAATAAAAACATTTCTTCAACATCAAAGAATGTCTGTGAGCAGAAATATCGGTTGAACATCCTCTAAAGGATGTCTAAATAAATATGAATCTCTATTAAGGGGTCGATAGCTCACAACGAAGCTTCAAATAGGATTTGATAAACAAATCAGGCGGCGTCAACCGCTTACATATAAATAAACAAAATTAATGACATGATACGCAGTTCTTGCTTTTGGTAAACATTACTGAAATGAGTTTTTGGAGAAAACTAACAAGTTGTCTATGTATTTGATTGCTTTCATTTAACAAAAAATATTTAACAATTTTTCATCATAAAATCGTAAAAAAAATGTTTGAAATTATTTTAATATTTTAAGTACAGGATTCGGTAGATAGGGTTGAGCTACTCGTAAGTACCGAATCCTGTACTCTATATAACCTGAAATCAAATGCTGACAATAATTTGACGCGCAGCGTGGACTGCGTGTATCTGTGAGCTACCTGGCGCTATGCCCTTAAACGAATGCATGAGCATTAGTGATATAACGACAAGGATTTCACAATTTCATGATTACGAAATTCCACCGAATAAGTTGCACTATATATAGCAATAATACATTCGATACTTTATGCAAATTATGTCAAATATTATAAAATTTAGTGTGCTGCGCACCAACGAACTTTTTATCAACATAAATGGTGAGCTTAACTTCAATTTACCAAATGCGATACAATGTTACTGACTATGAGCTATAAGAAAGCTCAAGATCGCGCAGCAAGCAGAGCTGTGCTCGGAGTATCCCTGTGGGATAGAATCCGAAAAAAAAAGAAATATAGTCATAATAAACGTAGTTCAAAGGATCGCAAGATGAAGCAGTTGTGGGCGGTACAGTAGCTTGCAGGTACGATGGGATTCTAAAGTACTGGAATTGTGACCCC
>WUAW01008254.1:901-33265 GCA_017165845.1 Thaumetopoea pityocampa | reverse complement strand
GTGGGAATGCAATGAGGAACTTTAATACTTTTGAACATTATAAAATGGCGGCGTCGTGGTTCGCCACCCGAAACCTCTCATTGCCCGCGGAGGCTACTAAAACAAGGATCAAGCTCTATCTTCAATTCCACTGGACCGATTTTGATGAAACATGCTACATTATTTAAGTCAGAAGAGAAACTTTAAGACTGTAATAGTTTAACCAAAATATACCCGCTAATTTTTGCGTGAAGCTCGAACAAACAAACAAATAAACATCGACGGATTCTGTTTCAGAAGCCCTTCATTAGTCGATCTGAGTAGTTTGTTATGAAATATCTTTGATTTTTGAAAATTTGACATTACATATACATTAAAAAATTTGATATTACATACTCAGATCGACTAATGAAGGGCTTCTGAAATCGAATCCGTCGATGTTTGTTTGTTTGTTTATTCGAGCTTCATGAAAAAACCGGTTGGTAGATTTTAATTAAACTATTACCGTCTTAAAGATACTATTACGGCTTAATTAATGCGGCATGTTTCATCAAAATCGGTCCAGTAGAATTGAAGATCCTGCTTGATCCCTGTTTTAGTAGTCGCCGATTAGATATTAGAGGTCAAGTAAAAGCGGTTAAGGTTTTTTTTATATAAATCTATGATGATTGTGTCGGGATTTCCCATGTTGCTGAAAATCGACATTTACGCGGGCGGATCCGGGGGCAAAAGCTAGTTAATAATACACATATTTTATTATCTCGGTATGAAAATACACAATGAATATGAAACACGTGGCATACCGCTACGGTACTTTGCTGTACCCCAGATCCGAGGACTAGTCTTTTCACTGCTAGAGAAATATGTCGTTTCGTTTGGGCTGCTTTTAGCAAATCTAGCACAGAAGAACGAATGCACGTATCACTAGCGAATACTATAGACATCTATGCTTGCACAGATTTCCTCCCGCTACCGTCATATACGTATGTTACCAAAATACAGCAAATCTAGCACAAAACAACGAATCCACGTATCTCTGGCGAATGCTATCGGCGTCTCTATCTTACATCGCTTTTCCTTATGAAATCGCATTAATATTATCGGAATACAACCACACACGAAGCACTAATATTTAACGTTATTTTAAATTCAAGGCGATAGTACTTCTCAGGCTTGTTAAGTAAAGCTCTACCGTTAATAGAACCAACTTTGTTATTAAAATGCATATTATTTCATAGGTGGCATCGAATAGCGATCAGCATCAAAGGCAACTCGGCGACACTGCTAGTGGACTGTAACATACGAGGAACGCTGACCCTCAACCGACAACCTGGTAGTACTTTTAATTTGGCTGGAGTTCTAGTCGTGGGGACCCAATACACACCGGATCAGTACTATGAAGTAAGACATATTTATTATATAAACCATTTGAACGATTAACAGCAACTGAAACTACTTTAACCTTTTACACCTTTCACCTTTAAACGTAGCATGCGGGCGTAGTCGTGGGAAAAAGCTAATTTAATATCAAAATCGGATAACGCAAGTACTACCGTCTCTTGCAAACAATTACTATCATCATTATTATCATCACCAGCCCGTGGAAGTCCACCGCTGAACACGGACCTCAATTGTACTCTACTAGGTTAGTTGTGAGGTTTGTGTTACGTGTAACATTCAATCGTAATATTAAATTTATTCTTTGACTTCTTTTCTTTCGAACGACTCTTCTTTCTTTCGACGAAGAAAAACATTTCATTGAGATACAAAAGTATATCTCTTTATCTTTTTCTCCAGGGATTATAACTACTTACTAGCTTAATTTTTTTTTTTAATTACATGAAGTAAGTGCCGGATCTCAAATGAAAGCCGATTTCCTTTACAGAAAGATTTTCTTTAAAGAAATCCATTGTGCAAACGTGACGCAATCAAATTTACATTTCAGTTAGATTTTTTTCTCGTACAGCGCATATCTTATGAAATATTTTTTTTTAATTAAAATTTCCTTTGCGGATTGAATGCAAAAAGTTAAAAACTGGTGTTGTTCATGCAAAACCGACGCGAGACTCACTAGTCTTGGTCTTGCACCAGTGAACGAGGTTTTAATAGCGTCACCCTGTTCGGTCTTAGTAATGATACTGTTGTGGTTTTAGTAATGATATTGTTCTTGCACACCCAGATCCGTCATTCCTCCGGGCTGAAATGATTAATTTGCATTATGGATCTTAGTTAGTTAGTATTTAAAATTATATGTAAGCACTACAAAATACTAGAACTGACACAGTAGATCTAAAACATTTCGTAATAATATTTAAAGCTAAAGATAAAATCACAACGTCGCGCACAACTGTATATTTACGGATATATTCACGTACTCCTAAAAGCGAGTGCACGCAGCTCACAAACCCTCTTCCCTTAAATAGTTTTCGTACTGTTCTTGAACTGTATATTTACAAAAGATATGCACAATTTGTTGGTGAATTCAGTGTCAGCATATGACTATGAAAAGTCATCTAATTCAAAATAAACTTCCAGGGTGACATCGAGCTTTTAGAATTTGCTAATCAACCCGACGTTGCTTACGACATGTGCACCTCTATCGCTCCTGACTGCGGGGGGCCAGGGATGCCTTATGTTCCGATCCCAATCTCACAAAGACAACCCGATGTTAGACGTGTAATCTTCAGAGACACAACATTGCAACCTAATGCCGATGAGAATATCAGAAGACAAAACTCTTACGACAGGAATGGATTTTTTGATAGGAACGAATCGGAAAATCTTTGGCCTCGTCCATTACCGACTACGCCACGTCCAAGTTGGGAAATAGCAAACTCATACGGAGTTACCAACCAATACGTCGTAACTACTGACGCAGGTAAGTACCTACAATACCTACAATAGTACCTACAATACAACAATACTACCTACAATAGTATTCCATTATTCACATAGGTTCAAGACGCACACGCACGCGTGATAAGCTGTAAATTCACTCTGCAACTAATCTTTGAAAAAAATATTCAGTGTAATCTAAACTCCTCATATTTAGCAGTTAAAAGACAAAAAACTTGAATATATCAAATCCATAACTGATGATGAAGTTAGTTTACATGATAAAATCGAAGAGTTACCTCCAAGCTGAGCTCACAGATCATTGACCCGAAATGTGAACACGTGCGTGTAATATAATCAATACTTCATCCAGAACAAGAACAGGCCCAAAAATTGTAACTGTTTAACTATTTACGAATAACCCAATTTGATTCGTGGTTGTGACTTGTGACATGCCATCTGTCGACTCAATAGGACTAGAAGTCCCATCGCACTTTAACATTTCCAACTTCTAGTGTTTTTCAACGATCATTTTGGCTAATAAAAAATGATCAAACAAAACACAGGCCTTACCATGATTGCTTTTCATAACGCGATAGAGGAAAATAGAAGAGAAGATATTGGTTGAGAGTATAATTTTTGTGGTTAACAGTACATTTATAAAATTTACATGTTGATTCAATGCCAAGTATTGGATGGATGCCAATATTGACCTAAATGTAACTTGGGTTGTGTGTCGCAATTGAGCCAACTAGTGTTACTTACATTAAATATGTAACGTTACGTTAACTCATTTGGGTTTGACTGGTCATCCTGATTCTAAACCAAATAAATTATTCGACGACGCATATACAATTTTTCATATTAATGCTAATCATAATATTTTGGATTAAGGTGAAATAGTATGCACGTATTTATGTTCTCAGTGCAAGGTTTTTACTATAAAAATACATCAAAAACAACCTTGACTTCTACAAAAACTCTTATATATTTTTTTAGATGAAAACAGTATTTTCGGAAGCTTTACTGACAACAGTGAATTCATCCCAGCATCAGAGGCTCCTTTCGAAAATATTCCACCTGAATCCGTCGAAGAAACCACTTCCAGTGTAAGTAACACACGATTAAATCCAAATCGCTCCATTGATATCATCAAGCATCCTTTCTTAAACTGGTGAATGCGACTATTGGAATCGTCTCGAATATTCTATAGAATCTGTGGGCAACAAATACTTGATTTATATTTGAATCGGTACTTACTAAATTTTTAGTACGCCTATACGAGTATTTGTTCATTTGATACTATATAAATTAAGAAATTGTGAACAACTATAGGCCTTGTAGTCTGTTAAATATTAAATTATGATGTAGTTATAATCAAATAAATTGGAAATTCAGCTGAATTTCCAATTCAAAATATCTGATTATTTAATATTATTCCAATTTATTTGTTCATTTAGTTCAGTTGAACTAAACACCTATTATAAAATTTTCTCTCCAATATACATTTACATATAATATTTCCGGTATAACCTACACATTTATCTGATTCTATCGAGATGGATTTTAATGGAGTGTCATGTTTTCATAAAATGTATTCGCGCTAGAGCGTGAATACATTTTATGCATCGCGCTAGAGCGCGAGAGCTTTTACATTAGAAGTCATTTTGGTACACATATGTTTAAATGTGCTAAAAACGTGCCCAGCACTTTTGGAGACAATCATATTGGACGGAATTCTAATAAAATGTAAGATAAGATAGGTATATGTTTACAATAGTTTAACCTTTGTAATCAAAGAAGAAGCGAGAGACAGTATAAACACGCTTAAACATTTTGTTTCAGTAGCATTTAACAAAACTTCCAAATCTAATACAGAAAACAATATTAGACATTCTATATTATTACAGTAGCTATTACTTTACTTTAATTTAAAGGTAATTTCCATATAATACCGTACATTTATTAAATTACTAAATTAATTCTGAGATTAGAATCCGGCCACGTCCTTTCATCTTGAGTTAATTCGAAATACAACACCCTTTATTGTAGTGCACAAGTGCACACCATCAAAGTTAATTACACGACATTTTAAATATATGAGCATAGTGTACATTGGACGGTCTCATTGTAAGCTGCGATCTCTTGCAGACAACCTCATAAACATCATAAAACAGGTCAATGTGCAGATTCAGATTATAATAAAACTAATAAAATTTGTCTACTTAAAACTACTAAATTGGGATCTTTGGATTTTGTGATTTGTGCATTGGATATATATGTATACAACTATGCTCCGACTGTGATGATCAGAGATGTTTAGGTTAATGAGTCCAAAACCATTCCGTCGTACAACATCAAGTAGCTCAGTTGATTGTCAATCGCTTGATAGATAGTAAATGATTGATAATTTTATTCTTTAGTTCAAAATGTAGTGAACTGGTGCCTTACAAATAGATGCAGCAGTGGTACATTAGATATTATGCTATTTCCATGCGATTTCTTCGCCTTCACATTCAAAGGTCTGGAGTTTTAATCCTGGTGCGAGCACGCCAATATTTCTATGGTTTCTCCGTGTTTCGAAAAAAATACAGTGGATGCCGGCTGATGTCATAATGAAACCTTTCATAATATGGATTGTGGGAGCTACGGGTATGGCGTCAGAAAACAGTTGGTTTAACAGAACCCTCCCCACAGAAATTTAGCTCGTAGCAGGTGGAAAAAAGTGGTCTGTAGCTACCCCAATTATTCGTTAGTATAATGGTCAGTATCCCTGCCCGTCACGCGGGAGACCTGGATTTGATTCCCTGCCTGAGAGCCAGGGAAAAAAGCTTTACTGTATATATGTATGTAATTATTGCAGCCTGATCGGAGCGAGGACAGCAGCGTGGATGTAATCACTGTACCAACCACGGAATCCTCATACACTCCTATGACCACTACAGACACCTCGGATTGGCTGACACACCCGCCGAACGTCTCAATTTACTGGGTATTTATCTATATATATAAAAATCTCGTGTAACGGTGTTTGTGATCGCAGATCTCCGAAACGACTCGACCCATTTCTTATGAATTTTTTTGTGTATACTTGGTAAGTATGAGAATAGGTCGTAAATTAAAACTTCATACCGCTAGGTGATCAGGATGTCTCTATCCAGAAAATCTATATGTCAGAACAGCGTTAGCCGGGTCAGCTAGTATGTTATACTAGCTAATTTCAGGTCCGCTTGCGTACAATTCCGCGTGTACATGAATATTAATCTCCATTCCCTGATGTACATAGATATTAAAAGTGCCACAATGCCACCTCGTTAACATCATCATCAGCACTTGGGAGCCCACTGCTGGATATAGGACTTCTCTTTAAAAAGCAGCGATTTGCCATAATCTCCACGCTTTTCCGATACTGCCACTCCTGCCACTTTCGACCTATAGCGACATCCGGACGTGATCATCAATATCAACACAGTGTGTCGTCATCCTGCTATAACTGATGACCCCGACGTGGCCATCAACATCATCACCATGTGTAATCATTCTGCCATATCGTCTTTATCTTAACTACTTCTAAAGAATAGTGCTTGATGCGCTACTTAGCTGGTAGCTACGTGAGCTACTTGCTCCAGTAAGCTAGTAAGCTATATCTCCGCAAGCACAACCACCTGACGCATAATATTAGTATTTCAATAATAGGTGTATCGACCTGTCTCGAGTCTTCTGCAGTTGTCTGTGGGTGGCGATGACCACTTAGTACCATCAGTGTACTACACGCTCATTTACTATTTTTATTATATTAAAAAAAAACTACTAATTTTGATTCCACAGGACAACACTACAAGTGACTATGGCTCTGGGGATACTAATTATGATTATGAAAGTTCTGGCACCTACTTTGGTCCACGAGGCTACCCTGGACCCCCTGGCCCTCCAGGTCCACGTGGACCGAAAGGTGATCCCGGAAAACCTGGTTCTGAAGGTTTACAGGGATTCCCAGGTGCACCTGGCAACGTATTTGTTATACCAGTAAGTATAGACAAAAACCACCATCAAAACATCTTAAGCCATTTTCAAAGAATACCTATGAAGTTAAAGATATATTAATTAAAAAATAATATATTTGATTTTGTTTATTCTCTGAAATGTTTTGATATAAAACATGTAACTTAATTCAAAATGCAGTACTAGGTTTAATTGTTATTTCTATCGGACTCATGAGGAATGTGGCCGATTTGCACATTCAATTCAGTCCAGTCGGTGGGTGATTAGCTTCAATTGGTCGTTCACTAAATTGAGTTTACTTTCAATTTACAAGTATATCGAATTGACATGTTGGTGCCCTTAGAGCATTTTATGTGGGGATGCTGTGCCACAAGCTTACAGATTCCTTTAAGCAACTCTAAATATATTACTCGATCTTTAAATATCGTAGACATCGGAACTTTATTATCAAAACATCAGTGAAAATATTGGTGTCTTCAAGTTTCTTACCTTGGTAATTTTACTTAGCAGCATAGCAATCTTCCAGAAGAGTCTGTATCTTTCTACGAGTAAAAAGCCGTCAACTCTGATGTAGCAGATAAGACTTTTGTTTGTTTACCCGTTTTCAATACAAAAGTCTCTCTGAAAAGAACGCGATTTTGCAGCGCAAACATTTTATATTTAGATTCTTTTGCGACCCGTTTATATTTATTTAACACGTCGTTCGCAGTTACAACAGTCCGGAAACGACAAAGGGCCTGATGCACAATCAGAAGCATTGCGTCAAATGTTGGCGCAACATATGGTACGTTGGAAACAAAATATTCTTTGAAGGACGAAAATCAAAGCATGCAAATAAATTTAACAATTCCAATCACGACTCGATTGAAGAGCAATGTATGTCTAGATACTGAAATGTAATAAAACTCTACATAACTATAAAATATTTTAAAATATATAGCAATCATCATCATCCCCAATCCATATCGTCCCCATTACAGGGGCACGGACCTCCCCTGATCAGGAGGGGGATTAGACCGTAGTCTACCGCGCTAGCCTAGTGCAGTTTGGTAGACTTCACATACCCATGCAAGCATGCAGGTTTCATCACAATATTTTCCTTCTCCGTTAAGTGTCAAACTCCGTTAAGTCCATCGGTGTTTACAATGTACACTGTACATGAATTACAAATAGTAACTCAGTGGTGCGGGACCTGGTCGAACTCGGGACCCTTCGATCGTAAGCTGTGTCTAACACCATTGCACCTGCTATACATCGGTATGTATAGTATTAACTGAGAGCTGTGGTAGCGCAGTGCATAAGGTCTTTTCCCAAATACAAGAATCGAAAGGTCTCGGGCTCGACCTCCTGCTGACACGGCTGACATTGCACATAGTTTCTTCATTTTTTGAAAAGCACGAATAAGAATGGGAACCGATTAGTGTCTCAACAACGCTGATCGTTAGCAGGAATTTCTAGGGCTTACGGAGATGAAGTAATATTGCAACTAGTCATCTTAACCGCCGTACAACCGCATCTCCTGCAAAAAACAACAGACCCTGACGCTAAAGTCGAGGTAATAAGTAAAGTCGAAAAGCTAAGTCGAAAGAGAAAGTCTCGTAATAAGTAAAACCCAAAAATCGCACCAGGAAAAACATGGCGACGCTATGGCGCGATTGACATAGCCACAGATTTATTACTATATACGTATTTTTATTTCTATATATATTTATTTATAATGACTGCTACTCGCAACATCATCCACACCAACAATGTACTGGTGATGATAGATGATGATGATAATGAATTACAAATAATAATAACTATCACCATCATCACTGTGTAACATCACAAAGGGTACGCTTTATTCTTTTCCAAACTGTAAGCAACATATCGGTGAAAACCTCATATGAGTTAGTAGTTTTTGAGTAACGTGTGATTTGCTGTGTGAAGCCAGCATACTTATAGCGTCACTCGCTCCATTTCTTCCCGTGGGTGCTGTAAAAACCAGCTAAGGGATGTACCAGAGCAGCAGCGATATCCTGTCATTCAATCAAAATCTACTGCGACCTCCAAGACTCCTGCCAAGCGTGGAGATTATAGAAAATAAGAGGTATTTTAAAAAGGAGACCCATGTGGACTCCAGCGAGGTGATGTTGATGATGATGTATGATACATCTTTGTAGGTGCGGTTTATCATAGTATACTCCCACTCGTACCTAGCCCCTATCACCTGATATGATTAAAGTATTATAAACTGTAACCATCACACAACACACACACAACTAAATCACATCAAGCGTTTATCAGGTCTAATAATATAATTTTGCACATACACAGGTATATATATATATATATTATGAATTTCTAAAAACAACACTCCTATCGTTTAAAAGAGTGTATATTTTATTTTTAATCAGATTTTGAATAGTCGTTATTGGTATAATATCTTCGTTATACCGATAACGAAGATATTATACCAATATTTGTTATCCGTCGTCTTCTTTTGACAGACTGCAATGCGGGGAGCAGAGGGGCCGATGGGTCTGAGCGGTCCGCCGGGCCCTGAAGGTGAGATCGGACCCGAAGGTTCCAAGGGAGAGCAGGGCGAGCAAGGAGAACCAGTTAGTAGGCGAATCTATTATTTGAAATTTTGTTAAAAAAGTTCTTATAACTTAAGACTCGTACATATTTATGTCAAGACCTGTTTTAAGACTCTTATTAAATGTAACTAACTATATTTACATTTTTCAAAAAAAAAAAACGATTCGGTCCTAATTAAACCTTAGTTAAACGTATATGTATTAGATGGCACCGAAAAATTTAACATTTGAGGTGCATGTGCATGCAGTATTTCAGATACAATTCACCAGAACTGTATCTGAAATACTACTTACTGAAGACAAAAAGCTGAGGACTAATAAACATAGAAGACTGAACATTCTTTAATAGTTTATGATGAGCGTCCAGTCATGTTTATTAGTAGTCCAAGTTTAGACCTAACTTCTTAATCTACTCTAGTCAGAAGGTGCCAAGAATCGATTTATCCTATATGTTTGGAAAGAAAGTTTTAAATAGACTATTATAAAAATAATTATTGTGAAAGATTCAACCAAGTGGCGAAGTATTTGTGGTGTATTTGTTTATGGGATTTAATTTTACTTTTGTTTATAATTTGATCCAGAACAGGTCATAGACAAAAGTAAATTTAATAGATAAATTAAATTTTTAAATGAAAATAAATTTTAATATACAACATTTTATTATATATTTTTATATATTTCAGGGTCCACCAGGGCCCAGAGGCTTACAAGGACTACCAGGACGACTAGGTAGGCGTGGTCACGCCGGCAGGGATGGAGAAAGAGGGTCGACTGGAGCACCAGGGCCGAAAGGAGAGCAAGGTTATCCGGGACTGCCAGGCATACCTGGAGACAAGGGTGAACGTGGCGCCCCGGGGCTGCAAGGCGAGTCAGGACTCCATGGCCTAGACGGACCGCCGGGTGACGATGGTCCACCTGGACCACAAGGGATTCCTGGAGAATTGGTAAAGGAATTGTTGACTTATATTCAATAGATTACCTTAAAACTAGATAAAAATTTATTTCCTGCGAATTTGAAAACGTAAAAAGATACGTAAACTGATTATCTCAGTGGTACTCTGTTTTTTGGGAACATTTATTCCGGATTCTAAAGTGGAAATGAGCACGAACGTTTGTACTGGATTGATTATCTAGTACTTAATATACTTATCTAGTACTTAATATACGTAAAATCCAAATTTATAGCGTACGTTTTTTGTATTTCCAGGGACCGAGAGGATTTATGGGTCCTAGAGGATTTCCAGGCTTAATAGGATATCCAGGAATACCCGGTCTCGAAGGACCACAAGGTGCAAAAGGAGCATCTGGCCAACCAGGAGTACCAGGTCCACCGGGTCAACCAGGTACCATGGGAGCTCCAGGGTCACCAGGGCCTCAGGGACCTATTGGAACTCCAGGCGTCCAGGTGGGTTTTAGAGCATCTTCCTATATTACTTTGCATTACTAATATTGTTTATAGTTTTAGTAACCAAGTCACTCTTAAAGCAGAAGGCTATGAAAGAACTTCGATAATATTAGAAGATATATATATATATATAGTATATTAATAAAATGAGCTTTTGATATCGCTTATTACAGCTGATTACAGCTTCTACACGTTGATTTGTTACAAAATATGTTACAGGGTCCTCAAGGAAAACCAGGAATATCAGGCTTATCAGGTCCAGAGGGATCTCCAGGTACACCAGGAAACCCGGGTCAACAAGGTTCCCCTGGGGAAGTAGGACCTCAGGGTCCACAGGTAAACGGCAAAATACGTGTTTATATTAAAGGTCCCTTAATTCAGACCGATCTGTCAATCCTCTTATGAATGAAACATAAAATATCGGAAAATTACAGGGGATGTTAGGTTTTCCTGGAAGCAGAGGCTTGAAAGGGGACGAGGGCCCGCGCGGTCTGCCAGGTGACAAAGGAGACAAGGGCATAAGGGGTAAGACTAGACGTATTTATATCGGCACTTATAAACCTTCATCAGCTTCTTAGCAACAACATACATATTTCAGGATATCCAATTTTTTAAATCAATATCTTCTTCTACGTAACATTGATAATTCTAGACGGAATAACAAATCAGTAAACAATACAATTCAATAAACATTAAATTTGAATCATTTTCCAGGGATTGAAGGAGAAAAAGGAGAAATGGGACCAAAAGGTGACAGAGGATTGACCGGAGAGCCTGGACCAGCCGGAATTGAAGGCCTTGAAGGGCAAAAAGTATGTGGAACAGACATTCATTATTATCAGCCTGTACACGATGTACGCGCACATACTTTTAACCGAGCATTATACTAATACATAACACCTTCTAGAACCTACTGTTTTAAATGTCATCCGAAACACAAAGCCATGACAACGCATGCACGCTATCCAGAAATCAAACCTTTCCATTCTCGAATTTAGGACAAGATCTTATCCATTAAACTACCATTACGCTCAATATATGTATATGTACATACTACTCCGTGATAATTATGTGTACTGGGTTACCGAGACACAAGTCACACAACTAGTTATGGTAAATCCACAAAGAGTTTATTTAAACCTCACAAATAGTGCAAGCACCTGTACTTGGAGATGGCTGTTATAAAACTGACGTGTGGCTTCTCACATTACTGGTATAGGGTTTGCCGTTCAGCCGCTTTAAGCTTATTGAAGTCCCTTACTAGACATAAAGGTTATTTGTGTATTTTAATGGTTTAAGTATTTTATTGGGTAACATCATTACCTTGATGACGGCGATATAACTCAGCTGATTCTGCTAAATTGTATCTAATAATCTGCTAGATTATTAGATCTCAATACTAAAAATTCCATTTGTGTACTCTGATAACAAAGCATTTTTAGGGATCTGAAGGTCCCAGAGGTGAAACAGGACTCATAGGACCATCAGGAGAAAAGGGTGCTACAGGTCCGCAAGGCCTCCAAGGATACCCTGGGATTCAAGGTGAAAAGGGCGATAAAGGTGCTTCAGGCAGACGAGGCAGGCGAGGAGCGAAAGGAAATATGGTAATTATTGCATGCCAAAATATCTTTTGTTATTATGAGGCAACTTTATAAATATCAAATTACTATTTACAGGGTTTAGTGGGACCTTCGGGTGATCGCGGTGACATCGGTCCAAGGGTGAGCGTGTAATAATTTAGTTAGAAATTATTTTTATGCTATACCAGTTTTCACCTGTAGCTCTACCTGCGTGAATGTCGGTTTTCACATTAAATGGAAAATCCTGAAATAATTATAGATTTACAGAAAAAAGTCCATGCATCATTTTTACTTGATCTCTAGTTCCATAATGGCGATAGCTGAAACGAAGATCAGCCTGCATTTTCAGTTCTACTTGACCAATTTTGATGAAGCGTACTGCAGTATTTAAGTTAGAATAGTATTTTTAACAGTGTATTAGTGTAACTAAAATCTACCAGCTGAATTTTTCGTGAAGCTCAAACAAACAAAAAAAAACGACGCGAAGAAAACAAAAGATGGTTTTGATCTCAGAAGCTCTTAATTAGTCGTTATGTTGTCGCTCACTCTGATGAGATTGCAGCACACTATTTACCACAAAATGTATATGAAATGTATCCGCGCTCTTGGTCTTCAAATTTAATAAATATTCGTAAATGTAAAATCAAGCAATGCACCAATATATAATAATACTCATAGAAATCAAGCAATAAGTCAATTATAAAAAATCAAGTAGCAATACAAGGAACAATAACTGATTATATTACTTATTTTGCCATTTGTGTCTAGGGGTACAGAGGACCACGAGGGCGTCGTGGTTCCGACGGAGCGCCAGGGCCTAAAGGCGACACGGGTCAACCAGGTTCTCCAGGGCCTATAGGAGAGAGAGGTCCTCAAGGTTTGGAAGGTATCCGTGGATTTCCGGGAGCTGTGGGCCCTCCCGGGCCTGACGGGAAACCTGGACTACCTGGACCTCCAGGAGAACGAGGACCAACGGTGAGTTAATTAATTAACGTTTATCTCAACCTCTTGTCAAAGCATTTTGTAAATTATTTAAAACGTCCATTCCTTGGATACTTATTCCTTCTGTATTTCGAAAATTCTCTAAGTTCCTAGTAATCTTGCGCTATAATATTATTTCGATTGATAGATCTACGGTTATGAAATATTCAGGAGCATACGTTAATCATCGTACTAAAAGACATATATGATTTGTCTATCTTTTTATGTCTTATAATAAACAGCTTTTGTGCCATGGTGCACCTTCTCATATCATCCACTTCAACATCCTCAACAGAAAATCCATAAGTTTTCATATCTTGCTACATCATTTTTAGCCAGGAATATTTAAGGCGACAACGAGGACTGCCATGTCGTGACCGAATTATTTCAATCAAATTTCCTGGAGACTATTCACCTCACGATTCACCAAGGCTGCCAATATATGAGTAACAAATAATTTGTCTTTCTGACAGTGTTGCAAAGAGTAATATGTCTGGACTAAGCTTTAAATTTATTTCATCACTAAATGCAGGGGGAACCTGGTGCTGCAGGATTAACGGGACCTTCGGGACCTGTCGGACCACAAGGTCAAACTGGAGAGTCTGGTCCACCGGGGCCACCAGGAGTTTCTGGCATACCTGGTACTCCTGGCGAAGCGGGTACACCTGGCGAAGCAGGGAAAGATGGCCCTCCTGGACCTCCAGGACCTGAGGGAAAACCGGGACCGGTTGGATCACCAGGTATTCCAGGAAATGCCGGTGACCGTGGGTTACCCGGGCTAACTGTAAGTATTTATAATTCTTTTCAAAAACTATTCACAATAGCTAAAATGTAATATAATCTATAGAAAAATACTTTCTCAAATAGTCATTATATTCCACAAAAAGAAAAACTCCCTTCAAGTATTATCACTTTGGAAGTTTCTAAGCAGATTTCAGACTTAGGTTGACCGTTGAAAGGATAATATTTACCGATAGGGCTTAAACGATAGCAACTAGCCCATATGTTGTTTAACTCAACAAACTGAATCATTTTCAATCCGACACATACATAAGTCTTTCTGACTACCCTGCATCTGTACCCTAGAAGAAAACCTCTGGTACGCAACTGATCACACGGAATGTGGCTACTTAATGCATTATTAATATTTCTCCTTATTTATTTATTCTTTATTGTACACAAACAGGTAAATACATTTGTAAATAAAGAAAAAAGATGTACGAGCTTAACTCAAAATTTTCTTACAATAAAAGGGTTTGCTGCTTTTTATTGTTAACAATAAAGTCACGATCAGAGAACTATTATTAAAATAAAATTTCTATAAACAGTCTCTCAATCTTACTGATTAAATTTGATATACAATATAACATACTTTTAATTAAAGGGAACTCCTGGGACGAAAGGAGATATGGGTCCACCCGGACCGCCTGGTGTCAGAGGCGACAAAGGAGGACAAGGCGAATCCGGTAATGAAGGACCCCAAGGACCTCAGGGAAGAGAAGGTCCACGAGGATCACCGGGACCAGGTGGACAGAAAGGAGAAGCTGGCGAACCAGGGCCTATAGGTGAAGAATGACAGAAAATATTGATTATGCCTCTTACTGTCATAGACTGAATTGAAAGGATTTCGTTCTGCATTCCTTAATTAGTAATAAGAGGAATTAAGTTGGTGACGTTAGATAATAAAAATTAAACAATATGATGTTAGCCCATATGTAAAGTTAAAATGCATGTGTATTCTAACAGTCCAGCACTAACTAACAGTTAATTTATATATTACTATTATATATCTGTACCTGTTTAAAATTTAATTACGGAATTCTGAATGCCACCGTATTGTGTTTATACATTCCTCTCTGTACAATGGTTATCTAGAAGAAATCGCAGTTTACGTTGAAACCACCATATTTATACTTTATGTAATATGTGTTAAACTGTCTTAAAAATGTGTTAAACTAGTGTACAATAAAAGTATACTCTATTCAAATCTAAAATTTTCCCACTTTTTTGTTAGGACCAATCGGGCGAGATGGTCTTCCTGGACCAAGAGGTCTAACCGGATCACCCGGACCAGTTGGTCCGCCTGGCGAAGATGGCGATAAAGGCGAAGCTGGACCACCTGGAGAAAAGGGTTTTAAAGGAGCAGCAGGAGAACCCGTAAGTCCTAGCTATACGGTCAAAATCTGCGAAGTACATAGGTAACTCGAGTTAAGAACATTTGAAAGACTACAGTAAAATATTTAAAACTAGAAAAAAGATAAAATTATTATTATATTATTATGACATTCGAAGTCAAGCAGTTGTCAAAAATTAATGTGATCATTTGTTTTCTTAAATAAATAATAGTTCAAGTCCTAAAAGAACCACAGTTTCGTAGAAATATGAACTAAAACGTAAAAAATAATGTTTAAATCACAGATTACAAAACAAAAGGCAGATGGAACCCGCAGAATAGGGGTCAAACCAACAATTATAATATAAAATGCAAAGAAAAAATACAAGCTCGAGTCAGTATTAAACACAACGTCGTTGTTGTAGTACAATACTCTAGGTATTTGAATGTAAACTTTTAATTACGCCAGCTGACGTGGTTAAAATTTGTATAAATTATTCCCAAAATTAAAAGAAATTGTTTAGAGTATCATTTCATAGAAAAATATGGCTGTAATGATTATTTTAACCTTTTGATCGGTACTATTTTGTTACTGATGACTGGAAACACAAAACCTCAAAAAAATCTTGGTTATGTCAAGTGATATTTAAATATTTTCTTTGAAATAAAGGTATATCTGTGAGGTAAAGATATCCATCAAGTTTGATAAGTTTCTTTATTTATATGATATGGTTCCAAAGAGAATATTGTAGAGAATCCTGTACAATTAATTTGTAATTGAACCTTGTAGATGATTATATTTTGTATAATTGTTTTGTTAATGTATTTGCTAGCTGTAACTTTTCTGATTGATGTCTGCCAAATATTTCAAACTCAAAACTCGAAAGCGTTAAAGAACAGTACAGTTTGTTAAAGCAATAAAACATTGGATGAAGCAAGGCAAATTTATTTGTAACTAACTATTGTCCGCGGCTTCGCCCTTGCTTAAGCTTATTTTTTTCGTTCAAATTTGTTACTGACGTCAAATGTAGTTTAACCAGTTTAATTTAATTATATTGTAATATTAAATAAAAATATTTGAATATTGATGTCATATGCGAAGTCATATGTCATATGAACAACCTTAATAAATAATGGTCTACGGTTTATTTATTATAATGATTCTGTAACTGTCTAACTGAATAAATAATTGTAAACTATTTATTTATTAGTTTTCATACGTACATACTTACGAATTTATCTCGCATCTTGTCATACATTACCGTCATTTTAGTCACCACACGTTACTTCAATCGGTTAAACTCTGGTTTCCTTTCAAAACGAATAAATCTTTCTTACCACAATCGGTTACTCTTAAATTTTTATTAAAAAAAAAATTTTAATATTAAAATAAAAAGTCAAATAAATGAACAAAGGGTCAGTAATTTGTCTATAATTCAAAATGAAATTAGACATGATTCATTAATAAATCTGTGTCGTACAATAAAATCAATAAAACATTTAAGTTCTAATTAGAGAAACATTATTCGATTTAATTACTAATTTAAAACAAAAATACACTGACGCACATGATTTTACAGTGTTATCTTATCGTATATATATATATATATGTACACATAGCTAATTTTAGACCTCACCGTGTCAAGTTATACTGCCTTTTGTTCTGTTATCTGAGATGCTAACTATCAATATACTAAAATCTCTTGCACATTGCTTCATTGTGAATGGGCCTCTCAATAGAGGCAATGTAACAATTAACAATTTAAATGTAACAATTTATATTTATAAGACTAACATATATGTACACGCAGACCGAGTGAGACATATTCTCGTATGTCCCAGGCTGTAACTTTGAACTGATATTAAAAATTGTTTTTTTTTTAAATAATAGGTATAGATTATTATCTAATATAAACTAATGTATACGACATTTAACGATTTTATAATAATAAAATCGTTAAATGTCAAATTTTGTAAATCAAAAATTTAAAAAATTACCCAGATCGACTAATTAAGGACTTCTAAAACCAAATCCGTCGATATTTGTTTGTTTGTTTATTTGTTTGTTCGAGCTTCATGCAAAAACCAGCCGGTAGATTTTGTTCAAACTGCGACTTAAATACTGCGACATGTTTCATCAAATTCGGTCCAGTAGAATTGATAATACAACTTGATCCGTGTTTAATGGCCGCCGTTAAGGTATGAGAGCTCAAGGAAAAGAGGTTCTAAGGCTTTATATATAAATCTATGGTTGTGTCAGTATTTCCCATATAGCGGAAACCAACATTCACCCGGGCGGAGCCGTGGGCAAAAGCTAGTAATGAATAAATTCATCACCTGAAGTATTAGAAATGTAACCTGCCTGTTTTATTATTATTTTTTAATCTGTCTCGAAAGGGTAAGGTGGAAAAGCTGTTTGAAAAAAAAATGTAGTATTATATATAATATAATATGCTGTCGTAGGGGCCGCCTGGATCGCCGGGTATACAAGGCTTACGTGGTGAATCAGGACCAGTGGGTTTGCCGGGCGACAAGGGTCCTCCAGGGGACATGGGTGCCCCAGGGCAGCCAGGCAATGATGGAGTGCGCGGACCGCCAGGCCCAATCGGATCTCCTGGCCCTCTTGGAATTAAAGGACAACAAGGTTTAAAAGGCGATATGGGTGATACAGGACCGATGGGTGAGTCAGCATGATTTATAGAGAACTGAACAGTGAAATTAAACAGTTTCGGAAAAGTAGTTGTTCTGCCAAATGAGAATAACTGGATATCTCATATTGAAATAAATATATCATTACCCTCGTAGACTGATAATGTCATTATTCTATACTATGAGTTAATTCGCTAGGAACGATTTCAAGTGGAGCTCGGATGTAACCAGATGTACCAGTGGCTGCGTTCAGTACTAAACATATGATTAATAAAAAATTGTATTGTAAATTTAGAATTTATTCAATATCCAAAGGTAACCACAGATTTAGAATCACCGTCATTACCATTGGCCTATTTAAAACCATTGGTGAAAGTGGGCGGTGAGTTTATTAGTATTAAATTCCAAGCAGGGGGCCTAAGTATGACCAGTGTTCATATTTTTCATGTCAAAACATTTTTATAAAACAATACTACAAAAATAAAACAATTATAAAATGAATCTTGCTCACGTGGAATTCATTTATTCACAAATAAATTGAGTATATAATTCTGACCAAGTCCTTATTAAACCGTTATGCTAATAAATAATCATAATTAAACGAAATCCTGCACACCTTACAGGAGCATCAGGGCCACCAGGTCCAAGTGGTCCAACAGGGCTTAGAGGACCAAAAGGTATTCAAGGCGAGCCAGGGCCGCGAGGCGCTGAAGGACAACATGGAGATGTCGGCAACCCGGGCACACCAGGACCTCCTGGTACCCAGGGACCAGAAGGAAAACTGGTAAATTTTCTCTGAATTTTAACGAAACGAATTTGTTCTCAGAACAGTCACCAGCGTCAGAATACATAACTACTTACTACGAACTACTATTTACCATTACTATACATTTTTATTTTTGAACTAATTAAAGCAATTAAATTAGTTTTACTGATCTCTGAAGCTAGACAAATGATTTGCATAATTTAAAACAAGCAAACTTTTTCATTACTTGAAATTATACCAAAAGCAGCGCTTGCACGTGAAATCCACAAGTAGGTG
Source organism: Thaumetopoea pityocampa (assembly GCA_017165845.1). Lineage (NCBI taxonomy): Eukaryota > Metazoa > Arthropoda > Insecta > Lepidoptera > Notodontidae > Thaumetopoea > Thaumetopoea pityocampa. Next base: position 14,097 of record WUAW01008254.1, on the reverse strand, counting down.
GGTATGCATAATCTCAAAGAAATGATCTGCTGCGATCCAAATCTACTGCGACTTCCAAGATGCCTGCAAAATGTAGTAGAAATTATTATTTTATGGAGAGATCCATATTCAGCAGTGGACTCTGAAGAGCTATAGAAGGTATAGTATAGTAGGCACGTAGCACTTGAGGATCTACTCACAAATCTTTGTAAGATCAAATTTCATAAGTGTCTTAAGTAGTTGACAAAACATTTTATTCCTTAAATAAATAACTATCTAATCTATAAGCACTTAGGTAGGTAATTGACTATAATAGAGATTTATAATTATTAAACTTTTGCATGTCTGTTAACCGCGAGATTTCTTTTTAACAATAATATATGAAACTATGAATATACCATGCCTCTAGAAAAAAAACATTCATTTAATAGTTTATTCAATCAATTCAGTTATTTAATACTTTAGTTAAATTACAGTACTTAACCACAGTGTAATAAAGCTTTAATTTTTCAAGGGCCCTCGAGGACCAGTTGGCCCCAAAGGCGACGATGGCCCTCCAGGCTTACAAGGAGAGACTGGACCTAAAGGACCTCCTGGCTCTGAGGGCCCTAAAGGAGATATTGGACCTGCTGGGTTTCCCGGAGAACGAGGAGAAACTGGTCCTCAAGGTATCAAAGGTGAATCTGGAGCGGATGGGCCTGAAGGTAGCACTGGGCTACCGGGACCACCCGGTCCTGTCGGACCACCGGGCAAGCCTGGTGAAACGGGAATGCCAGGCAATCCTGTAAGTAGTTTAGGAATTACTAATAATTAAAGATAAATATGAATTAACTTTCTGCGATTTTATGAGCAGCTAAAATAGTAAAGTAGTAAATCCCCCTCCTGGTTAGGGGAGGTCCATACCCCTGTAGCGGGGACGAATACGGACTGCAGATAGTGATGAAAATAGTAACATTTAGCGCAATTCCTCCAATTTAGGAATAACGATTACTCGTATTAGGGAACGGAGGGGTTCATATAATCTAAGAAAAATTCCAATCTTCCTGTTTAATAGGTCTGACCTCACCACGTACCTATAGTTTTTAAAAATAAATATGTTAACCTTTTCTAATAAATTAGCTTGATATTCTAATAATATAGATATTATTTTCAGGGGACTGAAGGCGCAGCAGGAATACAAGGAAGTCCCGGGACTACTGGGGAGAAAGGAGATATGGGACCTAAAGGGGTTCCAGGGGAACAGGGACCGCTCGGACCGCCCGGCCCTCCCGGGCCAGAAGGACAGCGCGGCATGCGAGGCGCCCCTGGACCTGATGTTAATATCAATTTTATTAGACTCATGGTGGTTTAGCGGTATAATACACCCCCGCCGATATCCCATAAGAGTAGGCAGAGACCATAGCACATACTACATACATACATACAGTCACGCCTCTTTCCTATTAGAGATGGCAGAAACCACTTCTTTCCACCTACTACGATCGTTTAATGTAATGTGGCTATCCGCAGCCCACATTTCGCCCCTACGGATAACGAGACGTGTCGGGTGGCGAACCACGACGCCGCCATTTCATAAGGTTCAAAAGTGTTGAAGTTCCTCATTGTGTTTCCACGGTTTAGTAGAGAGGAAAGGAAAGAGTATGAGGTAGGAAAGGTGTATTGTGCAAGGAATATAAAATTTAGAAAAAGGACTATAGGTTTAGGATACTACTATCTCGGAAGGATTAAGAAGAGACAGTAGTAGCTCGGGACGCCGGGGTCACTTACCCGTATACTTAAGTCTATTTTCCGGACAACAATTTAATAATAAATAACTTATGTTCCAAAGTATTTTTGGGGGGTTATAAATAACAAAACATATAAACTTCGGATTATCAAAGATTTAAAGAGCAAAAAAAATAGACCGATGTGGAAAACTAGACCGACAAAGGAAGGAAAACTGCCAAAACATCGATTTGACGATTGACATTGGACGTCCCGTGTCGTTTAAGATTAACGTATTTCGTTTAGTGATTGATTCCAAGCTACTCAAAAAAGTAAATAGTATTACTGTAATACTTTTTAGTTGAAACTATTTTAAATGGTGTCTAAAGACAATATTATAAAATTCTCATCCTGATTCCTTTTGAACCGTAAGCGCTTTGATCATAGTCGATACATGTTTCCCTTAAAAATAAAATTTTCCTTAAAATTCTTTACAAACTTTTGACAAACACGAATTTATTTAAATTAACAGGGTGAAGTGGGAGTTCCCGGAGTAATGGGTCCATCAGGTCCTCCCGGAAAAATCGGTCCGATTGGTGCTCAAGGAATGAAAGGCGACAAGGGAATCAGAGGTCCAAAAGGGCATATAGGGGATACTGGCCCAATGGGATTGAAAGGCGACCAAGGTGAAATTGGCAAAACGGGACCACCTGGTCCCGCTGGACCACCAGGACTTAAAGGAGATATGGTACGTAATGTTTGTACCTTTTGTTAATAGATTATCTGTAAACAAGAGACACAACTGTCAAAGAAAAATATCTAATACCCTGTTTATTCTATTACCCAAAATAATTACAACAATTTCACACTCTCAAAATGCTTTACTCGTTCCCGCTAACATATTTTAATATACATATCTGCAACTCATATTTATTTACTGCTGGAAATAAGTTTTCTAATGTTTGCACTAATTATCAGGCATAATCCCGTCACACTGTCTCGTGATTATTATATTTATACAGCATATTAGATTTATACAGCAGATAACGGCATATTATTTAAAATAAGTTTACTGCTCATTCAGGGACCAGCTGGTATTACTGGACCAAAAGGAGCCACGGGTCCAACAGGTTTACAGGGATCAGAAGGACCGGTTGGTCCTAAAGGAGTGCCAGGTCCCGCGGGTAGGGATGGGCTGCCAGGGCCTCCAGGCACGCCCGGACCTCCGGGCCCTCCAGCACCTGCACCACAACTACCGCCAGAAATGCTCACATCGTACAGAATGCGGCGAAGCGTGGAACAAGATTCTATGGACTCCGTGACAGAGGACAATTCAGACGAAGGTAATGATTACAATTGTTGCATAACACCGGCATAACGATAACATCACCACACTTCTTCCACTGAGCACCATGAGTACCGTGAAAACGACTGAGGGATGCACCAAAATAGGTAACAATCCCCAAAACAAAGTCCAAGCGTGAAGAATAAGGCAAATTACCCTTTTATGGGGAGAACTAAATTTAGGAGTAGAATGCAGTGGACTAATGGTAATAAAATTTAATGGTTACTGCACCTACTGTGTGGCGCCAAAATAATATTAGCTTCGCTCGATTTGTTCCCATCGATGATTGAGAACCGGCTAAGGCATTTACCAGGATAATGGGCAACAGCGTTATCCAATTATTAAATCAAAATCTACTTTGATCCCCAAGACACCTGTCAAGCATGGAGAATATGGCAAATCCCTCCTTTTAATGGAGGAAGCCCTTGTCCAACAGTGTACTTCCATAGACTGATGATGATGATTGACTACACCTACAACTTATGTCGGTGAGCTGGTGTCGGATGGCCCGCACAAAATATACGAGGGGTGATCCAAAATTAATGTATAAAATGTATCCCAAAGTAATGTAAGTAATGACATTTGGTTATCTCTATTACTCGTAAGAATCCAAAAACTACTTCTTTGCTCTCTTATATATCTACTACTTCACCATTAAAAATATTATATAAATAGGACACGGTTTCCGGGAGATACATTCATTTGAATACGAACCGTCGAAAAGAAAACATCAAAATGGAGAAAAACGAAATAAAAGCTGTCATCAAGTACCTCTGTTTGGAGAAAATTTCTACCAAAGACATACACAGTGACTTGGAGTATAGAGTAGTATTGAGTATGGAGGAGTAGTCTCCTAATGTTTCTAACATTAGGAGACTACTCTTCCATACTCAACATTTGCACGCTGGGTCAAGGAGTTTAAACTGGGCAGAACATCCACTGAAGATGAACGTCGCGAAGGACGAAGGGCGCCACGAAGGGCGAGATCTATGTTTTTTTTTTTAATTAAATCGTGGAGCATAATATCACTTATTGTTTAGGATTATTTTAAAATCATATACGAGTAAGAAACCTTTTTCATTTACAGCCGAGGAGGAGATAGAATGGGTAAAAGAAGTTATGAGTGGGATCTTGGCAGCACGCACAGCACTCGAAGCAGTGAAGCGACCTCGTGGCACAAAGAGCTATCCAGCACTGTCGTGCCGCAACTTGAGAACTTCGCACCCGAATTTAACCGACGGTAGGCAATGCTAATTACTAAAATTATACGTTACTAGCTTTCGCCCGCGGCTCGGCCCGCGTGAATATCGTTATTCCGCTACATGAGAAATCCCGAAAAAATCATAGGTTTATATAAAAATCCTTAGTGCCACTTTTACTTGAGCTCTCGCACAACGGCTACTGAAACAGGGATCAAGCTGTACCTTTAATTCTACTGGGCCGGTTTTGATGAAACATGCCGCAGTATTTAAATCGGAAAAGTTCCTGTAAGACTGTAACAGTTTGAGCAAAATCTACTCGCTGTTTTTTATCTGAAGTTTGAACAAACAAACATCCCTTAATTAGTCGAAATGAGTAGTTTTTTTTTTCATATCTTTGATTTATAAAATTTGACATTTAACAATTTTATAATAGTATAGATATAGATATCCATTGTGCTGTCAATGTTGCAGCGACACAGTTTCATTTTAGTATATACTAAACTTAGACATCCTGAGTCTATAATACAAAATTACGAACACCATAGCCAGTAGATAGAGATGCTGTTAGCGTAGTACTCAAAAAATTTATGGTACAAGCGCGCCGGGTTAATGCAAGCGTCCGTGCCTAGTATATAGATACCGAGCGGTCGGAACCATAGATAATACAAGTACAGCTGCTTAGTAAACTACGTCAGTAGGAGATGCCTCGATATGGCTATCCTTGGAGCACGATCTCGTGGCCACCTTAAGAAGCACTGGCTGGATGTTGTGACCAAGAACATGGTAGTCAATGGACTTACGATTAAGGATGTCAAAGACCAAGCAAAGTGGAGGAAACTTAGCAGGAAGGCGGACCCTGGTAATAGCAGCCGGTATTAATAACGCCAAGAAGAAGAAGAAGCTGCTTAATAAACTAACGCCATCTCTCGAGGTTGTCTTAAGTCCTGTCCGCACGCTCGTTCTCACCTACACAGTTAATACTGAACAAAAGACTGAAAACGTAACGGTGGTCACACGGTAGGCCCGCGCAGTGCAGCAGGTCAACAACAGCACAGGCTTTTGGGCTTACATGAGCTATCGTTATGCCACCCTCACGTTTTTACCTTATTTTTTAGGTTATTACTGGATAGACGCTCGCAATGGCGCTGGGAGTAGAAGACCTGTTCATGTGTACTGTATGGACTATAGCACATGCCTCTACCCAGACGATAGAGGACCAGCCGTTTACAATACAGAGAGTAACATGAACAGATTTTCACAGATGGACAATGGTTACCGGGTAATACAATATTATTTTTATTCTTAAATATTATCTGCCCAACATTATCATACCTTGTATAGAGGCCTAGCTAGCTTCGAATACTTGGGAGCTGAAGCTGCTTAAACCAAAGAAGTTGTCTGAAGATATGGCCAGCCCGCCCACATCACGGTAATGTTATGCTTAATGCGGGATAAGAGGAGCCCGAGTGGTTTTAGACAGTTGAAGATCCCCATATCCGACATAGCTCGGCTCTCACTATAGCGGCACGCGGCAAGCATTTCCACTGATAAAAATAAATTCCGTAGCTTCTTTCTACTTAACTTCCGTACTACGTTACAGAATAATTTGACCAGGCAAGGCTTGTGAGTGCAGCTGCCCACGTCTCTCTTTCTGCATTTGACACGTCCTCCTTGGACCAGGTCACCTCCGTACATCTTGCTAGCGTTATTTATGTGTGAAGAATATAACGAAAAGTGAAATTCAAAATTAGAATTTTTTAGTCCCTACGCCGACATTTCATGTCACCGGCCGTCGTGAGAAATCCCCTTTTATTAAACAGTTAACCATTTAACCGGTGGCCTTTAATGCTGATGATAATGATCATCACATCACCGGGGCCACGCAGACTTATCTCGCACCACACGCTGACCCTGCCTTAATACTGTATTGATATTTATTTATGTAAACACTCCCTTCTTAAAAATGACTATAAAGAATTAAACTTTATCTTTTTAATTGAACTGGGTATTTGACTGTAAAAAATATGGGTTGTAGTAATCCTAAAATATTAGTTATTTGTCTTATAATCAATATTTAGTTTTTTTATATTATATTAAAAGAAATATTTAAAATATAAAAAAAAAACTAAAAAAGATAATATGATTCCGTAAAAATCCAAATAAAATACATATTTTTATTTGGACGAATGATCGTAAACTCTCTAAATATGATATTATATCAGTTAACAGACGTCATCACAACTATACTAACGAAAAATATACGACATTTACATCTGACGTCACTAGAATCACGCTACCCGCATTTAAGATGAATATTTTATTTTATTAAGTTTCTTTGTTGACTATTAGTAAAAATACTGAAAAAAATATAAACAAAAAACATGGGTAGTTTTCCGTTAGCCGGGCGCAAATGTCGCCAATTGTGAACCAAACGCGACTCAAGTCGTAGTTATCGACATTTATTATCGCATCTGACTGTTGGCAACATTGTTTTTTTATAATATGGTTTGGATCTGAGACTTTTAAGCCAAGTCAACAAGTACTTTATAAAAATCGTAATTTATTATAATACTATTTACTTAATGGCACTCGTCGGCAGCTGCCGCGGTACACTCGCTTCACTCGCTCAGCTCGTGCGCTTTCTACAATAATCTAACACACTCCTCGCTTCGCTCGTCGTCGCACCTATGTTTGGCTATTTATTGTGTTATTTCGTTCTTAAAAATGTTTACATCCACTACTAAAATAAAATTGTATTTCAAGATACATAATATAAACAAATAATAGGTGCGACGACGAGCGGAGCGAGGAGGAGCGTGTTAGGTAGAAAATGCGCGAGCCGAGCGAGCGAAGAATAATAATAATTCATGATTTTTGTAAAATAATTAACATTTTTACACAAAATATCAACGAAGTAATTGATATTTTTCTAAAAAAATTCATAGTACCATTATAACAATACTATATAGTATGGCTTAATGCTTCAGGACAAATCCCGATTATTTTTTTATATATTTGCGCCCGATTAAATTTGCGCCCGGCTAACGGAAAAGTACCAAAACATGTTATCAGTTCAATATGGCGTTATTGTTTAAGATGATTTTCTTGAAACAGTCAAATATCCTACTATTCAATTTATCGTCTAATTTCAGTTGTCATACGACGCCGAGGGCTCTGGGCCCGTGCAGCTGAAGTTCCTGCGGCTGTTGTCGCACACAGCGACACAAAACTTTACCTACACGTGCGTCAGCACCAAGACACCGCAGAGGTATCACTCCTGACAACTTTCTTTTTCGTTATCATCTGGGCGACCGAGCTTTGCCGAAGATTGCCGTGGGAATGTGTTAACATCCCGCGGGAAAAGATGTTACCTACCAGATGTTGAATAACTAATATGTTAGCCACTTAACAACAGTTAACATTACATGAAATTGTTAACACTGACAGCAGATAGCATGAATATTTCCACACACCTCGTGCCTCTGTTCTATAAGATAGCAGCAGAATGAACGAATATTATTATCTTTACCTAAGGAATGACTAAAACCTATCTAGATAAACTTGAAAAATAAAACATTATTAGGTATAAGAAGAACAAGTGCAACTCGAAGTTCTACTAAAATATTTTCAAGTGACTTTTAAAAATGTAATTTGATTATAGCATTCATTGTGGAATTAAATATATCTCCTTATCTAGTATCCAAAATACTGGGGACCCTAGTTTGGAGCTAGATAAATCTTTGAGAGAGTCCAAAATAAAATGAAAAATGCAGTCCAACGACAATATTCACTTGATAAGGAAATTGCTTGAAATTCGTCCATCCTTTTAGTTAGCAGCCTCGTTATTGATACTAGACATCAAGACCTATTTTCCCTATGGATTCACCAGTGTAATCTCAAATGTTAATAATTAATTAATTTGTTGTTTGTTCGTTTGATGAACTAATTTAGCAACGCTACAATAAAATATAGCTTTGTATTGCACGCGTGACTATACGCCGGAGTGTGGATGCTTTACTCTAGATACGCCGCCTTATGACAATCAACCGAGATGAAGTCGTTCCGATAGCCCATTGATACCCAATGTGGACCGTATCGCCCCCCTCAGGGGTCGACGATGTCTTGCACAATGCCAGCTGTCACAAACACATTGAAGTTGATGAATTTGCGAAATTCAGTATTAGCTAAGTAGGGGATCTACACAAAATCGAAAAACATGGCAAGTGGGCTACGAGACAAAAAGTTTGGGAAGCTCTGGTATAGCCACATTTATGAATTCTTAGGAACTACACACAAACCCAAGTCGCCACAACTAATGTTGTGGCGACTTTAATAAGAGAGCGGAAGTTTTGAAATTCAGACTAATAATAATAAATCACACATTGATCATCACAAATTGATCCAGTCCCAAACTAAGATTCTTGGATTGATGTATCTTGGGTACTAGAGAACGATATACATACTTATATGGATAAATACAAGACATAAATAGATAAATACATCCATGACTCGGATACAAACCAGTGTGCTCATTACACAAAGTTTGTCCCTACCAGGTTTCGAACCCAGAACTCATTGGTACAAAAAGCAGGGTCACTACCGCTGTACCAATCAGTCGTCAAATTTTCTTTTTATTTTTCATTTCAAAATATATTCTTCTTTTTTTTGTAATCAATAAACTCCCACATTAACACGTTAACGTTACGTAACGTAACGTTACAGAACTTTCCGTTTAGGGCGCATCAGCCACCGGTGGCTGACAGCGTAGAATATCACATAAAACTAACAAAATACATTGTTTTAAGTAATTACTGAAAATTTATTTACAATTTACTTAATTGTTATTTATTACAGAATTATGTCATTGAGGCTTTTTAATGGATTTGATTAAAATACGGTAAACATAAAAACGGTTGTCGTTCGCGGGTATTACAAATAGTGACAACTCGTTTAGTCATTTTTCTGGCCATTGATTTAAAATATTGTGTCGCATTTACCAGCGCCTTTAAGAGGCGCATGTGTCCTGACGGGGCTTCCATCAGAATCCGCGTGGCGTTCAACGTGTTAACTGTTACATTTTACAATTTCGATAAATAAAAACGTTTAAAATTCGTATCTTGACGGGTTCCGCCTCCTTCACATTCTTAGGTTACAGTCTGACCCAAGGCCCTTGGGCAACAGTCTGGAGTAGACTGGTCTATTCTAGACAATCTATAACTCGTACATAGCTATGAGTCATAGATAGTCTAGTATTTGTGTAAGCAAGCCAACTTAATTGTTTAACAAATCATTCACAGGTCCGATATACCACTGGATTTGAACAGAATCAATAATATCAAGCTTTTTGGATACAATTCGGCAGAATTCAAGGAACTACAACTGATAAAAGACGATTGCAAGGTAACACCAATAGCACTTTCACACACCGATTTGTTTTAACGTATTTACCAAAAACGTGTAAACAAACGGCAAATATGTCGAACCGTCATTTTTGCAAGTGCCGTGGGAACGCAATTTTTCGATAGTATAGTGGTCAGTTATCCCGCCTGTCACGCGGGAGACCGATGTTCGATTCTCCTCCGGAGAGCTAGGGAAAAGGTCGTGACTCTGTGTATGTGTATATATGTCATTTTTAGAAGAGAGTATCCTGGGAGGTGTCACGGGCTATTTTTGTCTCATCCACACACTGATCCGTTATCTCGTAAAGTTTTAGGCGACCTGGCTCAAACGACTACCATTCATAAGTGCACCCGCGTTGAATGCTCCCATAGTAGTTAGTTATTGAACCACAAAAAAAATACGACTCGTCTGATGCCGCAACAAATACTAAATTACTTTAATATCTAAACTATTATGAAATTGGTAAATGTCAAATTTTCAAAAATCAAAAATAATTAAAAACAAACTACTCAGATCGACTAATTAAGGGCGTCTGAAACCGAATCCGTCGATGTTTGTTTGTTTGTTTGTTCGGGCTTCACGCAAAAACCAACGGGTAGATTTTGAATAAACTGTTACATTTTTAAAGGTACTATTCCGACTTAATTAATGCGGCATGTTTCATCAATATCGGTCCAGTAGAATTGAAGACACAGCTTGATCCCTGTTTTAATAGTTGCCGCCTAGGTACGAGAGATCAAGTAAAGGTGGTAAAGGTTTTTAATATAAATCTATGATTGTGTAGGGATTTCCCATGTTGCGGAAACCCGACATTCACGCGGGCAGAGCCGCGGGCAAAAGCTAGATTAATAATAAAATTGTAAACGAACGTTACGTCCACCTTAATTATTAACAGTGAGTGGGTAAGATACCTATTTGGATGGAATTCAGAACCTATTTGCTTATCCAATATGATCTAAATTGTTTGGTTCGATATATTTTCAGTCAAGTATTCGGCTGTATTTTCGTACGCCAAAAAATATAACTTAACCTGTTCTCGAAAACCTATTAATTATACAATTAACCTTTAGTTGTTTCTTTTTACTTTTTGCTTTTGATTCTTATTTAACAGTATAACAATCTAATATTTTAATCATTATAGTCGTCAATTATCATTAATTATTCTTCATGCGTAAACAGAAATAGGAACGTGATTTTTGCATGAATTTTAAATCCGACTCTAATTCTGAATTGTCTTATTTTGTAATGCACGCGCGCAGAGCGGCGAGTAAAGCTATTAAGTAAAAACTATTATTACAGGAGGGGACAGGCGACATAGTTCTAGAGATAAAAACTTCGCGAACAGACAGATTGCCCATAAGTGATTTCTGGCCGCTGTCGTTCGCCGACGCAGAACACCAGTTCGCGTTCAAAGCTGGACCAGTTTGTTTCACATGATGTTTGCTACTTCACTCTATTTGAGATGGGAGATTTATTAAATGTTAACAAGAGTGTACCCTCCTTTTATGTATATCTTTCGTAGTAACTAATCTGTACACAGTTGTCTAGTTTACTGGTGGTAAAACTTGGAGTGAATAAGCTCGTGGGTATAGACATCGCCATCTTATTTTTAGTCTACCGCCATCTTATTTTTAGTCTAGCGCCATCTTATTTATAGTCTACCGCCATTAATGGCGCTCCGAATATTGCATTAAGTGGTAGATTGTGTATCCGCAATCACAAGCACTGGAGACATGAAACCGGTATCTTTAGGAGGAACGGGTCCAAATTTAAATCGGAACAGTAAGGATATAAACGTGTTTCGAATCGTCTTCAGCTGTCTACGGGTGACAGTGATCACTTACCGTCAGGTAGACTACGTTCTTGTTCACTAGATTACATAATAAAAAAGAAAATTACCTAATATTTCTTACGTAAATAGTGAAAATAAATAAATTTGGAAATTTGTTAATTTTTATTCGGTTAAATTAGCAATGAAAGTGAGGGTAGATATTGTCTTAACTTTTTTTATTTTGCCCATCTAATAATATTCCGTTCAGTCATATTTTATAAATAAGGATAGATATAAATAAGCATGTGTACTTAAGTGTGGCTCTTTGTAAATACTGTAAATAAAATGTTGTGACGACGAAACGTCTAGTTTATTTCTACCATTGAACAATGTACCTCCTTTTTTAATTAGTGGAAATGCCTTCCGCATTCCATTTCATCGAAGTTCGCACCCACAACAACGACGTGTTCTCCTACTGCCCCGAAGACCAATAATAAGTGTGGCATTATCATAACATTTGTGTGCTGGGCGTGCTGACCTGCTGTAAAAATATTTACACTTCTTTGTTGTGGCAGGGACCATCAACTGTCAAACTTTCTCAATCTCATAAAGGTTTGCAGCACGTCTCTATGTCAAATTTAAGTCAAAGGCACTTAGATAAAACTTCAACTCCGGAGGGTTATCCCGCCACCCGCAGTGTGATCTACCTCATGGTGGGCGAAGGTCGTTGTTTGTGTATATGGTACGCCTTCGTGCAGGACGTCTTTGGCGAGAGGGATTGAATAAAGTTGCCTCATGTACACACTCTACGACTTCCTCGAGTCATTACTTCCTTGCAGAATCTGTTAACCGACGACCAGGTATTCGCGTCCTCGACCTTGGTAGAATAATCTCCCTTTGCACTACTCCGACTTCGATGTCTTCTATTATTGCAGAAATATCAATGTGGAGTGAGTTCTGATGAGCCTAACCCCTCTCATTCTCTGAGAGAGTAATCCCGTGCCCCGCAGTGGGACAGTAGGTAGGTTGATGACGATGATAAGTTCCGATGATAGACTACTGTCCCTGTCATCTGCATAATTCCGCAGGAATCTATATATGGAGCGAAAACTAGTTCCATTCAGGATCCAACCGATACCCACTATTTGCATTGCCTAGCCAAGTTGATTTTCTACAATCGTTAACGCATAATATCATATATAATAATCGATAAGTCACGGGTGACTTGGCGATTAGAAATATCATTACATTTTATTTTCGTTTCTATTAGCGGCATTGATTGTAAAATGTCAACGTGGATAAGGGGGCTGATGTCAGAAAGAGTAAAGAATTTATGAAAGCATTGCTTAACCCAACGATCAACATGACTATGCGATCTTTTACCTACATAGCAAAAGGTTAGTCTAGCGGGTGAAGCCAGTTAGCTGTTACAGCATTCGTACATGACAAATGATGATTGAGGTCATAAAAACGAGAGCGACCTAATTGCATTTCTTTTCTCAATATTTATAATATTTATAAAACTGTTGTAATCAATTAAAGAAATAGCACTGTACTAACCTAAGAAACTAATGCAAGTATGTGATCCACAGACAGCGGTATAATCTTAAAAGATATATTCAGTTCTCATAGGCGTTGAAGTTTTGTAACTGCACTACTGCCACTACACACAATATTGAAAAATGCAATAAGGCCGCTTTGGCTTTCATGGCCTTTCATCATCATCCCCAGTCCATATCGACCCCACTACAGGGGCACGGAGCTCCCCTGATCAGGATGGGGATTAGGTCGTAGT
>WUAW01008246.1:44379-63171 GCA_017165845.1 Thaumetopoea pityocampa | reverse complement strand
TGTACTTACTAAATTATAGCTGCATATATTATGGATGATATAAATACAGAAGAATTTATAAATGAAATACGTCCCGCTTTACGGAAATCAAAACTTTATAAAAATAAAAAAAAAATATCACACAAATATAAATGACTTTTTTACTCTACTTATCTCAATGTTTTCACAAGCCTTTCTTCAGTCGATATAGTATTTCTGAAAATAGTCTATTGTCATTGAATTCCATTTTAACTAAATCAAGTAATTAAAAAAATATACGTTCTTTGGACCTCCTTATTTAGTTAAAAATTGGTTGGATCTTCTTTTAACTGAGTAAAATTCACGAAGGTCATCGGTATTATACATTAAACAAAACTTCGGTAATGCTCTCGGACGGCGCTGTCGTTTCTGTTTAATTTATTTAACAAAAGCACTAACAGTAATGTTTTTTCATTTGAATCCATAGCACGACTGATGCCAGACATTAATGGGCATCACTAATATATACGATCGTCCTGCAGACTAGTGCGCTTTCAATTTAGACGATTGATGTCGGAAGACTGTCGCCCTGCAGCGGTCCCGCTACAGAAGATAGCAAGCGACACTACAACTTAGTTTATAAAGTTATATATATATAAGAGCTAGTGTATGCATATTTTTAACTCAACGTTAATTAACATCAACATTCGATTATGTGGTGTGGTGAACTCACCCGTCTGACTTCACTACACCAACTCGTGCGTCAATGCATGGCTCTGCACTTGGCCGTCTGTGGTCAGGTATGTTGACTCCACGAATGGTAACCGCGATTTAATTTCTAAAATGGTCTCGAGCTAATTAAACGTGGTTTAATTAGTTCCCCGGTTTCCTTTGAATACGACAGCTTATGCCACGGTTCTCATTTAACTTTTACTATGTTTGAGTTCTAGCAGCGTGGGCGACAATCAATTCCACGAACGTATAGTTTCTGTTAATTAACCATCTCTCTCTCTCTCTTTCTTTCTCGAACTAGCATTATTCTAATTTTTTTCATAAAGGTGTTGTTTTTTGGAGAAGTTGTGGCTGTCGAGCGGGTAAGATGATCGATTACCATCTGACATCATCACCGTATGTCCTCCACAATTCTTGCTAAGTGTTGTTGAGACAAGAATCGTGACCTACGTGCCAAACGGTGAAACTATGGTAACATAACACCGTGCACGAATACGCGAGTGAACCCCGCGGTTAGGCACACAGACTACAGAAGTTCGCGTGCCAGTTTTAGTGGATGCAAACAACACAAAATCGTTGTACCATGCTTTCAACTCAGCGGTATTCGTCAGGCATTTTTTGCAGGAAAAAAAATTACAAAATAAAAAGGTCTCGAACCCCAGACTTTCGATTTCCGGATTTCAGATAAGGCCTTATCTACTATGCTATAATAACTCAAAATGGACTACATGTATCTAATACGTGTACGTAAAATAAACGTACGAAAGATGCACTAAACGTTTTGCTACTTCGTTCTTAATGCGTACGGCCAAGGACTGGAATAGTCTGCCGGCGTCAGTGTTTCCCTCCGATTACAATGTGGACGTTTTCAAGAAAAGAATGAACAGATTTCGACTAGGCCAGTGCGCTCTACCACCTAAGGCCACATCGCCACTTACCATCAGGTGGGATTGTAGTCAAGTGCTAGCTTATTACAATTTAAAAAAAAAAGTTAAACGTTCTTCTTCGACTTTATTTGATTTAAAGTGAACATGTACTCAATACGCTTTGGTTGCAATGTACAAATGGTTCGAGGATGAAATTTCGACTTTAGTTTAACTTTTAGATTTAATTCCAAATATACCGCGAGAAAATAAATAAATCTGGCGTATAAGATACAATGGGACACATACTGAATACATGCATCACGAAGAGTAGTAAGTCTTCTGTGTACGGGTAAGATTTTGTACGATATTTTCGAACTCGAGGCTTAAGATTTTCCACATTTTTAAGCTTATAAAACAACAACATTATAACATTTTCAACTGTATGCTATAGTGGTAAAACGTATTTTACCTACTATTAGTATACTCAAGTGTTCTGCAAACCTGCATTGTATCGGTGAGGATCGTAACAGTCTAATTGAGTTATTATTTCCTGAAGTATAAAGTCTAATTTATTCTAATAATGTATCCATTTGGTTGTGTAAGTAACATAATATATGAATGAACAAGGGTAAGGAGCTAGTGCTACCAAAAACCAAAACAACTAAAGTGTCATCTTGTCTCGCTACAGGGACAGACATGTTGGAATAATATCAATTAAAGAGCTTAGTTAGTTGGTAACATGCGGTAAGAGATTGATCTCTCTGTGATATGTCATGTTTAGAATTGAATGACGAATCGTTTTATAAGGATTCTTTTTTGTTTTCTAAAAACGGATTTATTTGTCAGACGGCTGAATAATTACGTAACTGACTTTATAACTTGTGCCTAAACATACCATTGAAATAGAGAACATTTACAATATCGAATTACTTCACAACAAAGAAATTTCAATATTATAAATTTCATATGAACGCAATACACTGCTAAGCTGATAAAGGTTATTTTATAGCAATAACAGGGTATATTAACATCAACCCATCTATTGTCCCACTGCTGGGCGCAGGTCTCCTCTCAGAATAAGAATAATCACAATAGTGGGTAGTTTATATTACGTACGTAGTACAGATTAATAATAATAACAATATCCTGTACCTTGGGTACTAGACAACGATATACATACTCATATAGATACATAATATACATAAATGGATAAATAACTCCATGACTCAGATACAAACACATGTGCTCATCACACAAAGTTTATCCCTACCAGGATTCGAACCCAGGAATCTCTGGTACAGAAAGCAGGCTCACTGCCCAGTGTGCCAATCAGTCGTCAAATTAGTGAAATATATAAAAATATATTAACATATTACGACCTGAGAAAACGCTGGTGCTTACGGTACAATTTCTAATTGACAAGAGTACGCTTGCACCCCTCTAATGTATATAAATGTAAGTGCATGACGCATAAATCTTGTGGACTATTCGTAAATTGATAGCACTAAAAAATCTCACAATTGGCGCGGTAAAGGGTCATAAAGAAAAGAATTCACAAAAGAAAAGGCGCTTTTATCTAACTTCAAGTGTTTTTACGTATTACCGCGGAACGAATATTTAAAGCCGATTGTAGCGCGAAGCGGGTCCATCGGCACTAATTAATTTCCGCCACAGTTCCAGAAGAATCGACTTCATTAAAAAAAAATAGGTCAGGGATACGACCGAGTACTGTCTTATTGAAACGGATTAGTATTAACTGCACGACTGCAACAATATTAAAGGTTGTAAATTCAATTACATTCCAGAAGAAATCCAATCACTATTTATCAACCTAAGGTATATAAATGCCTTATTCTTGTTACTCCGTACGTATAATTAGAACCTTTCACAAGTCTATGAGATCTATCGATCTCAGGAATTGGGCAAGTGCATACATATGGCATCTGGGAGCATTCTATAATCCAGGTCTGAATGTATCACATTAAAACTTAACATCCAAACTTTTTGTATCCGTACGTTACATTTAAACTTGTTGGCCACTTTAAAAAGTATGCTAGAATAACATTGACGTCTGTCATGCTTTTTGAAAACTCTTTGATCACTGACGACGTTCCTTCAATTGGGAACGAAATATTTGATTTTTCCTTAAATATCAATATATGTTTTGTTACAGGTTCGCGCCCACACCAAGATCCAGTGAAGCGTCGCATGCTGCCTCTCAGCACGCAGTGGGGTTATCGCGAGTCATTTCGCACTCCCACCATTATATCATATACAAAAGATATATATCATTTATTTTTTAATATAATTTATTATGTATGTGTCTATAAATATATTTAAAATAGTAAATAACGAACACAGATTGTGTTTTTTTTTTATATTTTTATGTCCTCAGATATATTCCAGAAGAATATGCATGTATCTTTAATATGCTGTCATATTTACGACTAATGTCCATAATAAATGATGACTAATGAAAAATTGACCCAGTGCGTATCTAGTCGCGAGTAGTTTAAGATCCCACAATTCAGCAGTACACACAATATAAATAAACAAAAACGTATAAATAGTTGACATAAATTATCTTTTATGGGGACACAACTACAAGGTTATTTAACCTCTACATTCTGTAAACTATTTCAGTCTAGCGGTTTAAGATATTTTAATTTTAAAAGAAATATGTTTTAGTGTAGAAATATGGTTTAGTTAGTTACTTTAAATTTTAATTACTTTAGATTTTATTTACTTTAGATTCGAATTTTGGCACTAAATTGGTTACTTTTTTAAGTACTTTTATAAACATGGGGAGACATAAATAGACGAATAGAGTACTCTTTACAGTAAAACCGTATAATAACATACTTTAATAAAATTATTTTTTATTTATGATAATTAACAAAAACATAATAAAATAATTTTCAGTATATGTTATTAAAATAAACAAATAATTTCTTAATATATAATAATAATGTTACAATATTGGAGTTTAAAACAAAATTTCGTATTCCCCTAAGTGAAAAGTCTAAAACACAAATCTCAACAGTGCCATCTCAAAATAACTATTACGACTTAATACTTTAAAACATTATACATATATCCTTAAAATAAGCCCTATGTGGATGAGGCGAGAGAGGTGTGTCAGGATCGTGGTATGTGGCAAACTGTGGTCTCTGCCTACCCCTATGGAATACCGGCGTGAGTGTGTGTATGTATGTATGTAAGCCTTAACAAGGTATTGAAATAAATAATGGATAAATATCGAATAGATCGATTCAATATTTGTCGAAACATGTGTACGAATGGATAGTTACCAATTTGTCGAAACATGTGTACGAATGGATAGTTACCAATTTCAATCCCTAGGCATGTTTTGACAACTGTCTAATTGGGTTGATTACACTGTTGCGAATACAGTTCTCTTCGGAGGTATTGACTTTGGCTTGACTGACTCGGCCAGCTTATTGTTTTTTTTTTTTGCAATATTTAAACCAATACTTGGCTACAATCCCACCTGATGGTAAATGCCGATGTAATTAATCTAGAGTGATAAAACATACTAGCTTAATAAAAACCTATGGACTCTTGACTTTAGGACATCTACATTATAATTGGACAGAAATAGTGACGCAGGAAGACTATTCCAGTGTTTGGCTGCACGTATTATGAATATAGAAGCAAATCGCTTCGTGCGGCCGGCAGGGATGTCTACAAAGTAGGGGTGATAGTCCGCCGTGCGCCGAGTAATTCGATGGTGAAAGGAGGATGGAGAAATTATACGTGTAATTCCGCGCACACTCTTCAAAAATTTTTAATGTAGAATACTGAAAGGCTGGCTACCCTGCGCCAGTTACTAAAAACAAGTTATCATATAATCATCCCGATCTATTGAGTATGCAAAGCGTATTAGTCTGCAGAGCCGTTACTGAGAAAAAGGTACCAACCAGGCATTAAAGTGAAAAGCATTAAAGTAAACTGACCTTTGAACGTGATGAATGGTTTGATTAGAGCATTTTGAAATGAATAAAAGTTAAAGTTTAAAAATCACATTTTTATTGTCTGAAATTTTTATTGTCACCGGATTTTTTGTGAACTTACTTCAGAACAGAAACTGAATCGTTTTGATTACTGTAAAAAGTGTTGCTACAGTACGATCACGGACGCTCAAATAGTCTTTCTGAAGTAGAACAAGAGAATTATAATTTATCATCCAAGAATATATTTATGTATTTATTATATTATATATTTATATAATTATATATTATATATTTATGTATTTATAATCCAGAAAGAAAGGAGAATTTTGTGAATAAGTTTTCGAAGGCGACTGCAGACCAACAAAACTGAGACAAGTGACATGCGAAAGTAAAATAATTATTAAGTTCTGTCTGCATGATCCTACTTGAAGAATAAAAAACTAGTTAATGATGAACGGTACCGTTTGCTTGTCACTTAAAAGTTAGAAAAAAACGGCCGAGAGGTCCTATTGCACCATGCATTTTTAGTCTCAGAAAATTGCGGCTCGTAGCTCGTAAAATCATACATATTGCATAGCACAGCAATGACAGAAATTTTTCATTAATCGCATTAAACTTTAAGCAAATTCAACTTCGTACATAACCTTAGGTTTATTTATTGTACAATGACGTCACACCTGGTCGTGTGACCAGACTGTCGCGTTTTATCGGCATTTTTTTTTATTAATGTTGAAATATCTTTTTTACATATTTAAAGGTGTAATATTTAATAAATAATTAACTACTAATTAACGGACTAATTAACGGATGTAAAATTGAACATATAAAGCTATTAAAATAATTTTTCAAAAATTGTCAACTCCCGTATTATTCCAATTAATTGATATGGCACGCAATGTATGGAGAGACTGAGAAATATTTACGGATCCAACCTGGATATTGTATTCAAATGTACTTACGGTATTTTATTCAAATATATTAATTCAAATATACTATAAATTACTCAATAAACTTGGATTATCACTTACCTTGTCGGAGTCAGTAGTATTGCCGCTACCGAAGGAGGCTAGCGAATTCCGGTCAAGATTTTCTGTCGTTTCATCCAAAACTGTGTCCTCGAGTTCTCTGTCAAATTTCAACATATTCACTACAGACAGATCAGGTCACAACCATCAGAGATTAGAAGGCAAAGTGATGTATATAGATATCGCTTTGTCTTCAGATCCGAAGGTGTAGGCTTCAAGCCCCGCCCTAACCCCCATCATAAAGGGTTTTTCAACAAGAACTTTGTTTTTCAATTGGGGCAACACCAATAACATGACAGTTTTGACATTTAGTTTTTTGACGTATTCGTAGTAGATGCTTTGGCAACTATTACAGTGAATTCAATTTCGCTCGAAAATCGAATTAAAATAATTAAAATCCACCATGAATATGGTGGTTCTGTTAAAGTTACATTTCATTTTTCCGATCGCATAATTTCACGAAATTCAGCTGTTAAGTGGACAGCCAAATCGTCAGATTTAACATCACTGGATTATTTTTTGTGGGGCTATGTTAAGAACAGAGTCTATACGGAGCCAATCAAATCGATTGCAGCCTTAAAATTTAAAATCCGTGATGTGATTAACGAAACCCGCCATTTTGCCAAAAAGTGATTAAAAACTTTGATGAAAGGATTGACATCTGTCAGCGTGGTCGTGGTGGACATTTGCCAGATATCATTTTTCATTCATAATTGCCAAACTTTTCTCTTCGTAATACAATAAAAATTGGAATCATCTTCATTTAAATTCCTTGTTTTATTCTGTTTTAGAAACAAAGTTCTTGTTGAAAAACCCTATATTAGCATAATTTCTTTATTTTTCAAAAGACCTATAGTTGAGTAAGCCAGCCCCGTCAAGCCTATTTGAAGATCGCACTAGAGGACACTATCAAAACTCAATGGCACAAGAGCAGATTGTACGCCTTGATGGATTACCACGATGACTTATCCACGAAGGTTTGGCGGACATATTAGGACTTAGCGATCGATGCGACCGTGCGTAGGTGTAGAGACTAACCGAAAGAGTCAACTACCAAACAGCAAGAGTAGACTTCAAGATAAAGAGAAAAATATACATTTGCGTACGACACAATGCATAACATCCGTGCAGTTGAGAAATTAGAGTGTCCATGTCACTGAGCATAACACGGATTGTAAAGGCTTACAGTTGTGCCACCAGACAGTAGCTAATCACTTCTGCAATAGGCGATCTTAATTCAGGTTGAGATAATCTATAGTAGTACAATAAAAAAAAGTTATGTTGTTGTGTCTTTGCATTTGTTTTGAAAGGCGCGAAAGTATTTCTGTTCAATTACAAAGCAGTCCGTTTACGCGGATAAAACTCATCGGCCATTGGCTCGCCATTATGGCATCCGCTAATATACAATGTTGCGAGCGATGTTCAATTTTACGCGTAGTGCAACAAGGTCTTTATTGAATTGTTGTTTACAGATGGGTTTAATCGCCGTTTGTTAGTATCCGTCTGTCGAAAAAAGTGGCCATAACGTATTTTTGTGATACTACTGTACGAGTATTCTCGTTTATTGGATTACTAATAAACAAACTGATAAAAAATTACAGTGGGCCCTCGACTGTCGCACATAATTGGTTCCTGAAAGTGTGTGCGATGTTTAATGTACGAAAGTAAAGGGATGTAAAAAATATACATCAAAAATTGTGTTTTAAAGTATTTTTATAAATATAAATATGTACACACAATGAAGTTAAGTGCTTTTGGGTCTTTTTTTATTTTCTTGATATATACGATCTCTATTGGGATCATTCTTACATCATGGAAGTCAAAAATTTGTCAAGAGTTGAATTTCTAAAAATGTGCGAAATAGCGAATTGTGCGAAAGTCGAGGGCCACCTGTAAGTGTTATAGACCAGATTAGATTCATAATATGTAAGAAATATTTTAAACTAAAGTATCAGTTGAATAATATATAATTACCCGCTAGACCTCTGCGAACTGGTGGGACGTACACGCGCTGGACTCCGTGGTGGTGGTTGCAGAACTCCATTGAAGAAGTATGTTTCCTACAGACAAATAATATATTTACTAACAAAACCACAATTAAAAAAACATCAACGATAACTAAAAATTTCCACTCTAAATTCTATGTCCAAGTCAGTAAATAAACAAATTGTTTAATAGTTGCGTCTTAAAAATTTACTGCAATATTAATAATAATTATGCACACATTTTTACACAGACTGAACTAATCCCAAATTAGGATTCCCTGTGACTTGCGAAATAGACGATATACTTATATAGATAAATGCTAATACATACGTATATAGATAAACATCCACGACTCGGATACACACATTCGTGAACTGAACCAAACCGTCAAAATTTCAGTTTTCAATACTAATTTTTGTATATATTTTAAAACAAATAATATATTGATAAATAATTAGCAGTGTGCCGAGTTAGATTTGCTACTGGCAACATTTTATGAACCATACAACTGGAATTTCAAGAATCCTTTCTTAGCATTCGTCTACGTAGTGTAAGGATTTAAGTCTGTTCACAAATGATACAGTTTTAATAAGTAGATTTTTACACGTGATCTATGACAGAACATAAAATAAACATATTTTTATCATAACAAATAAAAATCGAATTTGAATATGTATTTTTAATCATCTATTTAACAATTTAAATCATTTATTTAATATTAGTTGTACCCGCGACTCCGACCGCGTGGGTATTCGGTAAGAACAAAATTACACATAAATTGTTTTCTCAGACTTTAATAGGAATGAAAAAACCACTAAATGTTACATAAAGCTTTCCACAATGCATCAATGAAACCGCATTCAAATCGGTACATTTATCGTGTAATTTATAATACCTAATAATATCGAATAGTATCGCTGCAACATAACATGTATCGACAAGTCGCGCAGAACTATATCAGGCCAGTTCATTATGGGACCGACTACGTACAGTGGCTTGTTATTTTAAAACTGTGGAGTGTTTACGTGGTTACATTATTTATTTATTTTACACTTCATACATCATATGTAATGACGGATCTAATGCCAAGGGCATTCTCTACCAGCCAACATTTGGGTAGTGCAGAGACAATTAAGTAGATGTAGCAGCAAAGGTATTCTGAAATAGATAATATTGATGAAGATATATATATGAAGTAGGTGCATATTACCTGTATAACTTCCCGCAGC
The DNA here is from genome assembly GCA_017165845.1 of Thaumetopoea pityocampa. Classification (NCBI taxonomy): domain Eukaryota; kingdom Metazoa; phylum Arthropoda; class Insecta; order Lepidoptera; family Notodontidae; genus Thaumetopoea; species Thaumetopoea pityocampa. Next base: position 53,401 of record WUAW01008246.1, on the reverse strand, counting down.
CGGCGCACCCACGTCTGCTTGACTTCGAGGGAGGGTGCCTTCAGCACGATGCGACAATCGCTGGCCATCGGCTGGCGGCCGGTCCACACCGAGAACTTGCACTCATCACCCTCGATGTGTTCAGTCACACCCAACTCTGACGTCTGCGTTCATCAAATAAAACATGGTATTTACACCATTTCTTTTTCCTCAGATAAAAACGAACAGATAAATCAGCTTGGAGACGTGCTTTCATTTGTAGCAGTGTTTGTGCACAGTGACTAAAACCGGAATAAATCAGTTTGCGCTAACTACCACCCGACTCGCACTCTCGCATCAATCGCTTGTAAGTACCGCTAGCAGTTAAACATATTAAATTACGTTTAATATGTATAATATGAAGTTCCCACCTATAAAAACAAAAACAACATAAAAAGTATTCGTTCATATATTTATATGCTGACCGTACGTTATTATAAACGCAAAGCGTCTCCCAGCTGATTTGGCAGTAACTGTTTGAAATTATATTTTATTGTATTATTAATTTACTTCCAACCATAATCAGGATGGAAAAGTTACTTATTCTGTATTTCGTTTTGTTTTAAATAAATATATTTCAAGAAAGTACGTGTGCCGAGCACAGTGAGGGACACTACACTCGCTCGACGCACGTAATATAATATTATAAGTCACGGCGCAACTCCTAGCTCCCTTACAATATTTCTGACCGGCCGAGGGGATTTTTCGGGCTTGTGTTGTTTAAAGAACAAAACACGAAAATTATGCGGGTCTCGGAAGTAGTTAAAAAGGTTATATCCGACCGAACCTCGCGTCGAAAACCCTTATTGTGAAGAACGCAATTACATGGTCAAGTTACGCAAACAATTAATTTATGTAGGTAGTTTCAATATAGTTGCCTCATGCAAGCTTGTCGCTCGACTTTACTGATAGTATTTAAATAGATATATTGTGCACAATTTATAAGAATTACTTCGATGGATAAGTAGAGATACAAATTCGACATATTTGTAAGAATATATCATTTTCAAACTATTTAAATAATTAATTCTATACAAACCAGCAACAAATAACAAACTACTCATATATAGACTAAAAAAAGCCAATAAGGGTTTTCACAAATAGAAATAATTTCAAATTTAATTTCAAGTCTCTTAAATATATGTATTGGTGAAACCGTATGTTTGTGTACTACTAATGGAGTCGAATCTTGGCAGCATTTTATATGTAACTAGTTGTTACCCTCTGCTGCGCTTGCGTGGAGTTTATTCCAAGTCAGAAGCCTTCCCTGGCGTGCGCACAACCACTTCTCAATGTTTCATCGTAGTCGTATGAATGGTACACGGGACAAGCAACTATCCATATAGGGATAAAGTACTGATGTATCTCATTAAGGCACTTAGGTCTACCTATATTTCTTCAGGATATCCAATATACCAGATTTCACTACGTACTTATAAAGTACGTAGTGAATTCTGGTCTCTTACATTTCATTATCGCGCATTTTTCAAATCACCATCACACATTACTTACCATAAACTTAGTTTTGTAAATGTATTTCGCTTTGCCGTGAGAATCCTTGACCTCTTTAGCCAGTAGTAGATGGAGGTCGAAGAGGAACACACGCCTCTCGCGGCCCTTTTTTATGATCTGACGCAAATCCCACACATGGAACGAGTCTTGCAGGACAACTTCCCCGAGGCTGTCTGTCGGTACGTCACACCCTTCCAGTAAGGAAAGGTGCATCGCATCGTTGGCTTTTTTCGGGACGGATAACATGACCTCCAGCCCGTCCTGTTTGAAAGAAAGCGATTTATTAATTATATTATTTTTAGCCAGCGTGGTAGAGCACGACCTGACTAATATAGAGCCACAGAAGGTCCGTGGCTCTATATTGGCGACGTAAAATGACTGGAAATTAATATTTCTAGAAATTTATTGTATGATGTTTTATTTAGTGATGATCTTTATAAATTACAAACACACACGGATAGCGCAGTGGTATGTAGCACTAACTACGGCCATTGCACAGCGAGTTCAATGGATTCGATTTTTGAACATGAAATAATACACAAAATGTATCCAGGGATCAAGCATATTTAGAGAATTACTGCAAGTGGGAGATCTTATATGTATCTTTACGATACATGTTGGTTTAAAAAAAATCGTAAATTAATAAAATCAGTTTTGAATTTCGATTAAAAATTGGAAAAGTTCTGTCGGGTTCCTAACATCGGAAATGAAACAAAATACAATGACTGAGACAATGAGTTGAGTTGGGATTCCCTTTGTTATCGTTTTGTTCTCTTTTCAATAATATGTGATAATTCAGTAACCTTATCAAATAAACCAATCTTTTATCAAAATTTGTTCTGAAAATTTCAATGACTGTTGTATCACAAGTATTGTGCTATCATACTTAACAAGTTCCCGAATTTTTTTAAGTACACTGGTGGTTTAGTAGTATCAGATACGACGGAAAGATGGTGTTAGATACGATGATGACGATCAAAAGATCATGGATTCAATCCCGATCCCGTACCACTGAGTTACTTCTAATTAATGTACGGCCTACATTGTATACACCAATATACTCAACGGAAAAAGAATACTTCGTGAGGAAACCTGCACGCCCGCATGGGTGTGTGAAGTCTACCAACACGCACTGGGCCAGCGCGGACTGTGGAGGATGAATGATGATGATGTTTTATAATGGTTGTCTGTTTGGTTCGTGACTTTCACATATCTTTGAATCCACATAAAAATATTACGACAATGACGCTGAGATAGATGATTACTTATCGTTACGTCATCTGACCGCATACGAGGCAGCCTTAGTGTCGATAAAGTAGCAGAACAGCTCGATTGATGTTGTATGTCTACGCTATATGTCGAGCAACAAAGTAGGTAGGTCGATAGGAGATATTTTAGCATGGCTGTTCTCGGAATACGATTTTGGGGCCGTTAGATGAATATAGTATTGGATATTGAAGCCAATCAGCTAACTATTGAGAAAGTCAGACTATACAAAATGTAGTAGTAGGACACTGAGGTTAGCTTGAAAATCATAAAAAGTATGGAAACTATGAAACTATTAATGTATACACCAGGTGTTGATTAGACCCAAGATCTATTGTTTGCTGACAAAACCCTATGTAATCTACCAATTACATACTTCTTGAAATTTTAAATAAATAACATGATGGAACGGCGATTGAATAATGATACAGGATGATTCGCGCAGCAGTTGGTGATTGGTGGTTGATTGTTGTTGTTATTATTAGATACATTAAACTCTTTTTCTTGTTCTTTGCTTGCCACAATCGATTGGAGTAACAGCCACGATCGACCGGTTGCCCACCACTGGTGTACACTAATATAATAAAACCGAATGTTTGTTTATTGTCTTTAATTATTTTTTACCTCTTCACACCTCAACTGCTGAGCCCATTGTTTTAAAATTAAATAGGAAAGTAGAAGGGATAACAAGGACTATAATGGGCTACAAATCATCATTATTAACAGTGACGTATCGCCACACTCACAAAGTCATAGCGTGCTGCGGGTTTCAGCTGGTTGATTTAATATTAGCTCAACACCTAACTCCATGTTTATTGTAACTCGTTTTGATAACAATTTTCCTATAATTACAAAAACTCTAGCAAATTAATGTCATCATATTATAATGGAATAGATATCTTACATATCGTTAATAGGAAAATAGGAATCAACTAAAATAAATTTAAAAAATGTACATTCCAATTATCTTATAAATAAAATTACATGAATATATAAATCTTATAAATAAAATGTCAGGGGATACTTAGTCTTTTAGCCTGTCCGGCAAATAGACTTAAGTATACGGGTAAGCGACCCCGGCCCCCCGAACTACTACTGTCGCTTCTTACTCCTTCCGAGATAGTAGTATCCTATACCCTATAGTCCTTCACATAAATTCCATATTCCTTTCTCAATACACCTTTCCCACTTCTTCCTTTTTCCTTTCCTCTCCATTACGCCGTGGGAATGCAATGAGGAACTTTAATACTTTTGAACCTTATAAAATGGCGGCGTCGTGGTTAGCCACCCGACACGTCTCATTGCCCGCGGAGGCGAAATGTGGGCTGCGGATAGCCACTGCTTACCCCAATGGGAAAGAGGCGTGACTGTATGTATGTAGTATGTACTATGGTCTCTGCCTACCCTTATGGGATATCGGCGTGAGTGTATGTATGTATGTATGTAAAATTACATATTCACGCCGATATTACATAGGGGTAGGCAGAGACCACAGTTCGCTACATACCGCGATTCTGACACACCTCCCTCGCCTCGTCCACATCCATACAACTTTCCAAACACTTTCGTCGATTAAGGGTGCTACGAACTTAACCTTTTTTTGAACAAGTTATTGATTTGATCAAGGCTCCAATGGTTTAGTCATTTAAAAATCATGACTAAGATTCGAATGACGAAACGAATATTCCCGACAAGTGTGAGTGGATATGTCGGAAAAGATCGACCAGGAAAAAATAAATTTGTAAGAATTTTATAAATAAATATCACATACTAATGTGTAAACGAAATCGTCTTTATCATCGTATAAGAACCTATGGCTGGATATCCGAGATAGATCTCGCAGATGTCCTTAATAGTACGCTATTAAGAACATAAGCGTAAACATTATTGGCATGTAACTAGGGCAAAGTAATCAAACATTTTTGTCTTTCAGACTACTTGAAATGTTTTTGACTTTTGGGTAGACCCCCAAAGCGTAGTTAATAAAATATTGCTGTAAATTTATTAACTTCAAATGTGTTTTTGATAGTTGGTGTGAACCCCTTGCAGGTAATCGCCGACCCCTGGGGGTTGATATAGACCACTTTAAGTATCAATGGTCTAGTCTAGGGTATTGTGGGAACCAACTGAGGAATGCTGCGATCTTTGAGATGCCTGCCAAGTATCTGGACAATATATTCTGCACATTTTTGAAGGAGGCTCATGTTCTGCTCTAAAGTTCCACGAGCTGATAAGAAATTAAATTCCTTATCAGTTACATCAATTAAAAAACCATTGTACCAAATAAAATAAATACGTACATGTTGCACGGCAAGTGGACCGATCTTGTTACCTCTAGTATTTATTATATATTTTAACATAACTGATGTCAACAGCTCAAGGACCGCGAAAACCATTACATGTCACCAATTGAACACAGCCGCTAACAAACACACGACAAACTCAGTCAATAGTAGTGATTCAACTGCAACGCATGGAAACTATTACTCATAACACATATCGAACAAGGAAAATATTGGACTAATTCTATTGTTAATTACGACAAACTTGACTTGAACAGATTCAACGTCCAGAGTATTTAAATTGAAACCAACGAGCGTTACAACGTAATGGCTTTAATCTATTACAGTACGTCGTTAATCGTATATAAACATGTACAGTTCTAGTTGTAGTAATATATAACTGGAACTTATTCAGTATACTAGCACGCGTATTTTATTTGCTGAACATAAATAATAAGTACATATTAACCTATTTGCATTATGAGGAAATATGAGAAAAGGTCCATATCAGAAGAACTTTTTGTTTGAGTAAAAACTCACTAGAAATGATAAAAAAATAATAATTCAGCATTGTGAGAAAACTCAAATTGCAAATATGTTGTTTTGGTTCATATATAATATTGGTAGTGGCGGCAATTTTAGTTATTTTGTGCAGTATGCAGTAGTTTTTCTTTATGCTGCCAACATCTATAAATTTATTTACTTGAAAAAACTCATTTATTTTCCCACCCTAAATCAAAATGATAATAATCAAAATGATAGTGAGAGCACTATCATTTTGATTATTATCACCTTCAACACTATCGATCGATATTATGCCCTCGCTGTAATTCGCCTTCGTTTTTTTGGCCTAATTTCTTCAAAATCATCAGAATTATCACTTAAATATTTTACAACATTATGTTTTTTTAACCGTTTGAGTGCACTGAAGCGCTTTCACTCTTGGCTTTTTGTGTGCCAAGAATGCGTCGAAGCGCTGTTGCACTTTACTTGTATGCAACAATGCGGCGAAGCGCTATAGCTCTTCGGTTGTCGTATATCAAGAATGCGTCGAAGCGCTGTCGCACTTTACTTGTATGCCAACAATGCGGCGAAGCGCTATAGCTCTTCGGTTGTCGTATATCAAGAATGCGGAGAAGCGCGATCGGGCTGCTGTTGGTTAGTTTAGTTTTGGCGTTAACTAACAGCAGTTGTAATCATATCAACTGCAGTTTTTATTCATTTGCGCTATATGTAAAAAAGGGATCCGTGACATTTGTGCAACAAAACATTTTTGTAATAAGTGAGAATAAAAAATAATATTTGTTGGTCAAAATTACTTGTTACATAATAATTAGAGTTAATTATAAATTAAAAATTAATTAAGCGTCTATGTACGCTTTTGTTGCAAATTGCTTAACTTCATACAATGTCATTTAAATCAGTAAAATAATCTTAAAATATTTATTATATAATTAGTTTATATAGGATATTTTCTTATAAATTATGTACAGTCGGGTTTGGTTTAGTCATTAAGAAAGAATGAGTGAGATTCCAGTGACGAAACGGATATACCGGACAAGTGAGAATTGGAATGTCGCATAGGGAAAACTTACCAAATCAACAACTTGTTTTAAAAAGTCAAGCCCACAGCACCCTTAAATCGATGAAAGTGTATAAAAAGGTGTATTTCATATTCAGAAAGAGGCGAGCGAGGTGTATCAGAAATGTAATGTGTGATAAACTGAGTTCTACCTATCTCCATGAGATACAGGCGTGAATGTATGAAGAAAAATTGCGTGCCACGAATCCATAACAAATCGAGTGACGCCCCACGGATAAAGCTAGTTGATATATCTTAACAAGTTGAAACGAAGCTAGCTAAGGGCAGAGGAATTAATATACCTGCAACTGCTCACAAACAAATCGACACCTCCATGCATTAACATCGTAACTCATTTTTTTCACATATTGAGCTATATAATTCTTATTAACTAAAAAAAAATATGATAAAATGTATAATTTTACAACCTTAAAGTAGAGAAAATAGTACTCCTAAAAACATCAGATAAAGATGCTTTTCTTGAACTTTATATAAATTTTAAACTTCAAATCTCGCCTAAAAATAGAAAAAAAATGAGTTATAGTGTAATTGCATGAAGGTGTCGAAATATCAAAGTACCGCAAATGGGATAGTCGTACGTCATTGCTTCATTAGAAACATGATTAACACGGATCACGGGTATTTACAAAATACCATCACTGCAGTCTCATTTAATAACGGTCAATTATATATATTTCATGTAAGTTTTTTTACTCTTAAAATATGATACACTTAAATAAACATAGACACATGCGCAAATGGTGAAAAACAATTTGTATTCACAAAATATTAAGGTTATCCGGTGGCATAAATAAAAACGAATGTACACTTACCTATTGGAAAAACACGAGCAGAAAAACGAGATAAACAAGTAGTCTCGAGCTGTCGGTAATCTTATATTTTACACGAATCCCCGGCACGGTTCGAACAATCCCAATATTATTTGACGTTTTCGCGCGAATAAAATTGTTTACGTAATACATTCATCGCTTTAACGTTCCTATTTAACATTACACTTGAGTGTTCCTCTAGCCGCCTTTATCTTATCGTGGCCGGTGGTTAATCTACTTCTACGGGCACAAGTAGTACGATAAATACCGACAAGTCAAATACAAGTTGTTGAAGGACATGGATTTTGTTCTCAGTGCGTCTATATCTGGAATTCATCGACATATTGTACCTTTGATTAAAGGAGCAACTATCATTTTGTATTGCATGAATATCTTGAGTATTTAGTATAATTATGAGGAAATAATAATTTCAATTTGCTAAATAAAGAAACTATAGCTCCAATTCGCGGGATATAGGCTTACACTAAAGAACATTGCCACAGGTGCCTCTGAGATAAAGGCGAATAAGGCAAACAAATCAAATCCTTGTGTGTGTCTGGATGCATGTGACGAATAGGTTCAGAGCTATTTCACACTACACGAAATGCGTCCAGATGGGGCCTAAAGCATACAACCTTGCCATAGCCAACCCCGCCACAAGTGTGGTTCGAATGCGAGGGCGTATCATATGATGAAATATACGGATGGGTATGTAAGAGAAAATCAAATGGTTTTACCGGGTAAGGGCTCCAATCTGCATATAGTGCGGTGCCCTTTAAAATCAGCGCGAAGCGGTGCGGTCAAGATATTTACCCATAAAAAGAGTGCCTTTAGATCGAAATCGCCATGGATATTTCTAGAATCGTAGTCTAATCGTGTTTCTTTATTATTCACAGTATTCCACAGCCGGCTGTCGGAGCACTCACAGTAAGACTGAGTGACCTTTTATTATATTTACCTACACCAGATAGCAACTATATGTGTGTATATGATACAACAACTTCTGTCTACTGCTTAATTCGTGTGAAAAGTAAAAATAAGTTCAAAGTTGAATTCCAAGTACAAACTATATTCATTCTAAATTTCACTGAAATCTTCACTGACCGTATTATCGTGACAACTTCTTAGTTTGTTTCTAGTTGTGATGCACATTAAATATGTCTGAAAAAACTTTTATCATATTGATTTATATTATTCAGCTTAAGTTTTTTTTTTTCAAAAAGACAACTCTCGCATTAGGATTAATTCCTATATCGCGGGACTTTACAAACATTCAAATAACGAAAACACAGAACACCCAGATTCAGAACAACAAATTGTAGTATACACAAAGTTGTTGTACCGTGTGCGCTTCTCCTTTATTATGTCTCGCAATTTATATATTAATGAAACATAATATTCGCCACTTACGACTGTATTGCGTTCTTTAAAATGCACCATCAAAACACCTTGGAAATCCCAAAAAGATTGTGCACATGAGTTTTTTGGTGGATTGTTGCACCTTTGCCTTTCTGGGTGGCTTTTCACCCTTA
>WUAW01008246.1:26227-43803 GCA_017165845.1 Thaumetopoea pityocampa | reverse complement strand
CTCTAAGGTTCTGAATGGCTCATGTGTTTGTATATGTGTCATAATCTAAGTGATTCGATAACGGCTTCATATAATACGGAACTTATCTACCATGTTTTGAGAGGATCTACATCGTCTCATAAATGTATTACAGCTAATATAGAAGTTTTGTGAATGCATTTTATAAGTACTTATTTAGATGAATTGAGATCCAAGGAAGACGAATTCGTGAATGGTTCCATGCCACCATGAAAGGCTTGAAAGGGAAGCTTACCTGAATTCAGCTTCAAATGAGCATTACACAAGAATGAAACACTGTTCAGTGATTTGAGTCAAGAAGTTCATTGTTTAAAAATGTCAAATGTTCAAAAATTAAAGATATTTAAAAAACTACTCACATCGACTAATTAAGGGCTTTCAAAACCAAATCCGTCAATGTTATTTGTTTGTGTTTGTTTGCTTATTCGAGCTTCACGTAAAAACCAGAGATTGGATTTTGGTTAAACTGTTACAGTCTTAAAGGCACTATTCCAAGTTAAATACTGCAGCATATTTCATCAAAATCGGTCCAGCAGAATTGAAGATACAGCTCCCTGTTTTAGTAACCGCCATTAAGGTAGTAAAAGTAGTTCTTGGTTTTTTATATAAATCTATGATTGTTTCAAGAGTTCCCATGTAACGGAAAAGCAACATCCACGAGGGTGGAACCGCGGGAAAAAGCTAGTATTTCTATAAAATCCTTCAACAGGTTTATTTGAACTTCTAAACTGGTATAAAATCAATAGACAAGTTCTGCCTAATTTCCGAGTCGAAGAGACGACACTTGAGCCTAAAAGCAATTATCAGCGTTGTAGGAATGTGGACGCTGGCAATCAGCAACATTCCGCGGCCCTAGCTCTGGGCACTACGTAATGTAATGTCGACTCTGGACAAACTGTCGCATCAGAGAAATACCTAGTTATTTATTAAGGAAATTGTTTTTGAAAATAAAATCTATAAGAGCTTTGACATTGAAATTAAATAAATCGATTTGACAAGTGAAGATTTCATATACCCCAATCCTACCCGCTAAGAATCTTCTTACTTAAATTAATTAGGTTGCTCTTCCGGATATACCACTCTAACCACGTTCCTTTCCCTAGCTCTTTTCGCAAGGTAATGTCAGTGATAATAGTTTTGCGGAAACAACGAAGCAACTTAATTAGTCTCATCTTTCAGAGACAGTCATTGAGGCTGGCGATGCGGCTACCGGTGTTGAGTTTCTCAAGCACCCCAAATACATTGCGATTAGCACAAATTATATTTATGAGGGATTTAGAGTAGAAACTTTAGGGTCTTGGGGAGCAGCAGGAGCTCTCAAAGTTTTCAAAAAGATCGCGGCCCACCTGGTCAGCACAACAGGCGATCAGAATCCTGGCCGTTATTTAGCTCAACGTTTAGTAATAGTTATACGAGGAAATACGGCCGGCGTTATTGGCACCCTCAGAATCGACAAGAGTACACCCTTCCTAAAATATTTATAACTTTAGGTTAATTATTGTTTTATTATCTGTATGTAAACTACAGTAATAAAACAATATACTTAATTAGTGTAGTAAGTTTTTAATTTCTGCCATTCTCACCAAAGATCACACATTGCAAACGGCAAAATGCTCAAGGATTGGCTTACTGTAAACTGTTTTTACAATACGTCAGATTTTTTCAAATGGGAGTAACTATATTAACTATATGAGGAATACCCGGGCAGATGGATAGGGCGGTCTGGCACAATCTCGTGGCCAGCCCGTTCACCTGACTTAAATCCATTAGATTTTTGTTTACTGGGAAGCGGTAAAGAATACTTTTATTTAAAGCTAAATGAAAATTTAGCTGAGCTACGGCAAAAATTAAGAGAAGCAGCTGAATTTGTTAAGAACGGAAGATTCGCCCATCAAATAACCCGATCCGTTTTAAGAAGATATCAAGCTTGCATTGCGGCTGAAGGAAGGCAATTTGAATATCTGTTGTAATCCAAGTAATTGATATCAAACAATCCTTGTGCATTTAATAAATCTAACTATCCAAATTATTGATGTGTAATTTAATAGCGTCACTGTCATCTGTCTCGCTCACACTTTGTAAAATTGTTCAAAACTGTGCTTTATTGGAAAATAAAAAAATTTCCGCAATTTAAGAAATAAATTAGCAAGTGTTATAACATTTTGGAATCCTTATTAAATGCGCCAACTTTTAAAGTTACTTGCCAAACAAGCCTAGTACATTTTCTCAGTGTGGTCAGTTAAAACTGGGCTAAGTATTAATTTTGATTCTTTATTTGGGCAAAAAGTGGCGTTTACTTCCAAGCTGGAGCAGTTGACTTTAAATTTTAGGCCAGAGTTTAAAGAAGCGGTATTCGGGATTGTACAAAAAAAAAATAATCAAAAAGTAAATATCTGTAGTAACAGGAGTGAAAAAACCGTCACAGGGTGTAGATTTTTTCGATTTTTTTTTTTTGAAATGTCTATAATTTTTAAAACATGTAACTTACATTTTTTTATTATATGTATGTATATATGCAGTATTAAAAAGGACATTAGTCTACAAATTATCACTACCACCATCGCCTGATGGCCTTGTTAACAACTGATACACTGGTGGCTTCGGCCATTTGTAAAATAATTAACGACTTTGGTTAAGGCGCCTCCCCGACCAAAACGCCGTATCAATACAGATTTCAATGCCTATTTACTCCTTTTGAAAAACAAAATCAAATAAAAAAAATATACACTACATTTCTTCAATATATTGTCTTCATATTGGATAATTCAAATTATTTTTAATAGAGGTTACGAAATAAAATGCAAAGTGGGCTACTGACAGCCACTTTGCTCGTAGCAAGTGGAAAGAAGTGGTTTCTGCCTACCCCTATTCTTCGGTAGTATAGTGGTCAGTATATCCGCCTGTTACGCGGGAGACCGGAGTTCGATTCCCCGCCGAAGAGCCAGGGAAAAAGGAGTGAATGTATGTATGTATGTATACTTTAAAAGAAGACGCATACAACCAATATTTTTTTCTCATTTTTATGGTTCGTTCATAACGAAATTTCATGCAATATTTATTATACTAAAAAATAATTTGAATTATGCAATGTGAAGATATTGAAGAAATATAATGTTTATTTTTTTTATTTCATCTTTGTTTTAAGTAAAGAGTAGATGGGCATTGAAAACTGTATTGATACGGCGTCTTGCTCGGGGATGCGCTTTAAGTTACGGTTTCGCTTTACAATAATTTTGTAATGTCCGTTGTAAACTGCACATGTCATACATATAATTGATTAATACAATGACAAAAATACATTTTAAGCGTTATAATTAGCTCTTTAAAGTTAATACAATTACATATATTATGTGGGTGCATATTAAAAAAATTGTCGCTTACCTTGATCTCCCCCTGGCCCTCGGCGCAGCAGGCCTGCAGGTCCTTCAACAACAGTTGGTACTTGGTGATCCTCTGCACTGGTTTTATCAAGTACGCGGCTAACGGATGCTCTAGTTTCTTCTTACGTTGGACCCTGAGCGTCAAACATATAGATATATAAACTGTACACTTCGACTACAGCGCTGGTTCCAGTTAATTGAAAGATAACGAGTCGTATTTCGTTTGAAGTGAGTCGCGCCATTAATGAAACGATACTAAAGTGCAGACAGCCGGTAACACAAGCGGACCTTGTGTTTGGTACTCGGCTATTAGACATTCAGATGGCGACTTTATAATTTATAATTAGATCCTATACGTGTTCGATATTATTACAGCGTGTATGACACTAGTTCATATTTGTATCGACTTGGCTTCGTTCTGAATGACATAACACTGGTAATGTTGATAGATATTTGAACATAGTACAAAATAGTCTTGGCATGTATATAATTTATCTATAGAGCTACTCGATTTTTCAATGCTATCTATTTCACTATTATAATTCTATGATTAAAATTAAGTCTAATTGCTAATACTTATTTTTGATGTATTATAAACATCATCGTCAGCCTGAGGGCAACTGAATAAATCCACCTAAAACTAACTTTTACCCGCGACTCTCTCTAGATTGACGGTCCAAGAGCTGAAAAGCTTACGCACGCCACACATTTCCATCCATGGTCGCCACCCGAAAACATTTTATTCATCATCATCATGTTACCAGTTCTATGTTATATGTGGTCAGCAAATTGCCAATCACAGGAGTTATGTCAATTAGATTGGCCTTAACCTAGTTCTTCTAGTATTTGTAGATACACGGGTCGGGAAAAGTAATATGGTTCATCCGACTTGAATCGAAATCGCATCAATTTTGAAGTAATATCACTTGAACCCAGATGAACTGAATTCATCTTAAAATTTCCAACTAAATACCACAAAGTTCCGCATTTTCTATTCTTTCGCTCAATTATCTATTAGGAGTGAAACTTTCTGATAGTGTTATACTTCAATACATACATACATTTACAAGATAATTCTTGAAAATTCTATTGGGGACGCCTATAATCTATAGTAGATGTCTACGGATCAGACACTTACATGTACTTAGGTGTTGTTTAAACTTAAATTACGTCACATGGGTGCAATTTACTAATTTGCGGCAGGCGGTTCGCTAGAATTAATTAATATAATGTTTATATACTATAAGTAAATATAGTACTTATTTGGTATATCAATTAAAAAAATATAGAATAAAATTATGAATAACGTATAAAAGTGAACGGGTCCTTTTTAAGGCAACAGGCCTGCGGTTCTTTTCACTCAGTCATCGTTGGATTAACGTCAACACCCTAAGTAACACTAAAACGTGATACACCGGTATTATATTGCTATATCGAAGAAATATTTTAAAACGTGACAAAATACACACTCGACACGGACAGGAAACACGCTAATTTGAAGCCGATTCATCATGATCATCAGCCTGTGGCAGCCCAATGCTGGACGTAGGCATCTCCCAAGGCGCACCACTTAGCCCAATCTTCGGCTGCACGCATCCAGCAGCTGCCAGCCACTTTCCGCAGATCGTTGCCCCATCTAGCCGGAGGGCGTCCCACTCTACGTTTGCCCAAAACCAATTGGCATTATAAAAATTTATAAAATACCTTTCGAAGTAGTCGCCGGCGTGTTGCACTACGGCGGCGTTGCTGTCCGGCTTGTTGCGGCAGTAAGACACGTACATGTCGAACTCGCGCGCCCACGTCACGAAGCAATGGCCCACATCCTCAGGCATAGTCTCGTACTTGTCCAGTTCGCGGAGGAACACCCGCTCATGAAAGCGGTGTATCTCTTCGATGTTGCCGAATATTATTTCTTCCTAAACCGACAACGTACCTTTTGTAACGCTACATTCATGTGATAAAGGTGTTGATTTTTGTAAAAATCAATGTATATTCGTGCATGAGTACAGACGTCAGCGCCAGAGCTTCAAATGGCGGCACTATACGACTCCCAATAAGAAGTATTATCATTGTAGTGTCCATGTATGTGTGGGGTATGGGCGTGTTCATTTTTTTATTCCAGCCGAAATTTTGAATTTTGACTTATAGATTTATAGTAGTCGAATCGCTAGAAATGTGTTAGTTTAGCGTCAGTAAACGCCCTGATCGCAATGAATTTTGATATTACTTGTAATTATGTTATAATTAGATTCAGAACAAAATATGGGCTAAAATGCGACGTTATTCCTATGTAAGTTTCATATGCTCACCTTGCCCACTAAAGCAGGTGGCACGGAGGCGGGGTCGGTGCGCATTTCTCGGAGATAGCAAGTGATGCAGGTCTCCAGGTCCTTCACGTATGCACGCTCAGTCTGTAGCAGCTCCGCCATTATGAATCTACGATAAACACGTCAACATCACTGATATGGATTTTCACCACTGCTCCCAAATGATAAAACGTCATCATCATCATACCAAGTTTAGATCGTAGTCCACCACACTGACCTAGTACGGGTTGATATACGTCACACAACTATGTGGGCATGCAGGGTTCCTCACGAAGTTTTCTTCTACGTCAAATACATTGTTATCTACAGTGTAGACCGTTCATGAGTTTGAAATAACCCATTGGTACGGGGCCGAAATCGAATCCGCGACCTTTTAGTCACAAATCTGCCACAATGATTATTATTACTAGTGATAAATATGTAATAATAAATATGTTTGTCCACCCGTTGTCTATCTGCTATATCCAAGGCCAGTTTGTTAATATATCCCATATTAAAGCCAAGGAATAGACATAAGCTATTATCATCATCATTTTAAAGTATACAGTTGGACTCCTGCAAGGGTCTTCCTACATGAAAGGGTTATTTGCCATACTATATGTGCTGAGTAAGCATCTCGAAGAGCGCAACAGATGTTTGATGAACTGCAGTACAGTGCTCAACACAGAAAGGAAAACAAACTGAAATAACATATAACATTTGACCATTATACTAACTGAGTAAATACACATAATAAAATAAAGAAAATACGTCCTCTAGAACCAGTAAGAAATGCGTTTCGATATGTAGTTTCCGATCAAGCACTAGATGTCGCTAAATATATAACGTCCACATTCAATTGGGAACTTAGACCGCTCTCATTCGCAGTACTACGGAATATTTTTTTTAGATGGCGTTATCTGCAATAGCTAATAGAGTTTTCTATTTTACTTGCTTTTGCCCGCGGCTCCGGTTCTGTGAATGTCGGTTTTCCACTAATTGGGAAATCCCGACACAATCATAGATTTCTATAAAATATAAATGCCTGAAACCACTTTTACTTGACCTCTCGTACCTTAACGGCGGCTACTAAAACAGGGATCAAGCTACATATATCTTTAATTCTATTAGACCGATTTTGATGAAACATGCCGCATTATTTAAGTCGGAATAGTACCTTTAAAATTGTAGGTTTAACCAAAATCTACTCGCTGGTTTTTGCGTGAAGCCCGAACAAACAAACATACAAACATCGATGGATTCGATTTCAGCAGCCGTTAATTAGTCAATCTGAGTAGTTTGTTTTTAAATATTTTTGATTATTGAAAATTTGGCATTTAACAATTTTATAATAGTATAAAATTGTAGATAGATAGATTGTGCTATTCTCAATTATTGTGCACAATATAAAAAAATGGGAAAATACTGTAACTAATAAAGTATCCATGTTTATAAAGGTAACAAGCCTGTTCAACGTGGTTATTGTTGGATTGAAGTGAAAACTACCAAGAAGCGACAAAATACGTCATACTTATCAACATATTATGATTTAATGGAATAAAATATTTATTGAAATAAGGACTTGGCTTAAAGGTCACAAAGTCACAAATCCAAACAAAAAAGGCAATTCTGATTAATTAAGCGATGTGAAATTCACACAAGTCACTTATGGTTTATATAATAATGAAATAATGATTTTTTTGAATTATTTAAAATAGTAGTATATTCAAATATATGCAATATTTTCTAGGATTTCGGCGCATCTAAATATAAAATTGAACATGTTTGTATGTAGTGTTGAAATAATCGTTGCTTACTCTTTACGGCGTGCGCTGCGACGTTTGTCGTCACCAGCGATGGCTGGCGGTTGCTCTACGCGGGCGTCATTCTCCGTCGACTGCGAGGACGCAAGAGAAGGTGCCACCCCTGAATCGCTCTCGGGCTCGCTCTCTCCGCCCTCCATGGAGCCGCTGAACTCAGCATATCTGCAGAAATTATCTAGTTACAGGCCGTCAGCCTACTACAGTGAATTGATCACAATCATTAAACACTAGCTGATACCTGCAGCTTCGCTCGCGTTAACAATGTAATTTTTTATGATAATGTACAATAATTAGAATGTAGCAATATATTAGAAGAAAACGCCATCAGAATCCATCACGTAGTTTTATAGTGATATACCATAACATACACCTTCGCTATACGAGCCTCTCTCGGATTTGATCCTCGTCTGGCACGCTAACATTGCCTTAGCTTCTCCATGTTTCGGAAGACCCGTAACAGTGTCCCTGTTGACGCCAATCGATCGTTAGCAGGAATTGTAGGGGCTTGGAATGACAAATGTTAGGCCTGTTTTGGAATTTCTCAGTCATCTTCGCGAAGTCGGTTTAATTTTGTTTTTTTTACTCAAATCAGATTTTTTACACAAATCTTTAAAATGTGTTCTCTCTAATACTTGGCGTAGATTTGTTCTTACGTATTAAAAATAATATCATCATCATATCAGTCCACAGACGTCCACTGCTGAACATAGGTCTCCCCCAATGATCGCCACATCGAGCGGCTATGGGCCGCCTGCATCCAACGATTGCCCGCGACCTTCACCAGGTTATCGGTCCACCTAGTCGGGGATACACCCGCATTGCGCTTTCCGGTTCGGAGTCACCACTCCCGCACATTAAGAGCCCAACGTGCATCGGTTCTGCGAGTTATGCGCCCCGCCCGTTGCCACTTTAGTTTTGCAATCCTTTAAGCTACGTCGGTGACTCTAGTTCTCCTTTGGATTATCTCATTTCGAATCCTGTCTCGCAGGGAAATTCCGAGCATAGCTCTCTCCATTACGTGCTGCGTGACCTTAAGCTTTCTTATGAGACCCACAGTCAGTGGCCATGTTTCACATCCATAGGTCATCACTGGCAATACGCTCTGATTTTGAATACCTTAGTCTAAGGTATTGCGGTATTTTTGACTGAGTTTTTGAGTTGACTGAATTTGGTGAGTTTTGAGCTTTGTTCCTGTATACGAACTGACATGGTGGCGTTTTCATATAAACTCTTCAATACTTCGATGTACCGATAATCAATACGGCAACACTGAAGAGACTGAAGCACTGCCCAGGTTTCCACCAAATCGAAGGCCTTCTCATAGTCCACAAACGCTAGGCATAAAGGCAGATGATACTCCTGTCTTCTGTATAATCTGCCGCAGCGTATGAATGTGGTCTATGGTACTGATGCCTTTTCGGAAACCGGCTTGTTCGGGAGGAAAAATATTATACTTGACACGATACAAACTGTTTTTGTGTTCACGGTCAATGGTCGATGTTTTATTAAATTTATACAAAATTTATGTTGATTCATGTGCATGGGGAACAAACGTTATTTCACTTACGAAATTCGGTTAATCTTGAAACAATAATATTGAAATCATAAAAGCACATTCACTAAACACAAATTCTTAAAAAACTTCTTCAAACTCTCCGGATATATTCCCCGGCTCGTTTTCTCTTGCATCCCGTCAAAATTCACTGACATGCGTGACATCTAACGAAATATTTTTATCCTTTATTCATTCCTACAGCCAAACAATGTCAGAGAATATATTATAAAGGATAGACTATACAGGTACACGATGGACGGCGAACGATGACGTTTTGTTCACAATTTTAAATTGGCAAGGGAACAGAGTATAATGAGATTTCTAAAGCTCAATTTATGCATACTTTTAAAGCTCTTAATAGACTCAATATTTATAATCTTTATCCAGACTAATTCTGAGAGGAGATACGTAAGCTGCGGTGAGACAGTAGCTGGATTTATGGTGCTGATGATAATGATATGGTTAAAGTCTATTGTTAATAAAATGCAGCGCGTGTCTCTGTGCCGGTCACTGACCGGCCACTATTATATTGTCACCTTGTGCCCAATCGTATCGTAGGAACCGATTCACGTGGCAACACTAACCCATAAACATGACGCGAGACAAAAATATGTGAAGACAAAAGTTATAACAATCAGCTCGCAATCACGACTTAGGCTCACCGTCAACTAAGTAGTTATTTGAGATTATTTTAGTGAAATTTGGTGTTTTCAGAATTATACTGCCCCATCGTAGCATACACGAGAGGTCAAAGGAGCAAACGCGACACTGTCCATGCAGTAGGAGCACGAAACTTACTGATATTTAGTTACTCTTTGAGTTTTATCTCTCCATCCGTCATTTTACTATTCGTGACTTTAGCATAACATTGTTTGTTTCAAAGTCATGGACAGTAACATTTTTATTTTTGAAACGCATATTTGAGCTTGATTTTGTGTAGGGAGGTACCGGCATTGTATTTAAATCATAATTACTGTTCAATATATTTCAAAAAAAAAAAACAATCAGATGGCATTTAACAAAAAGGAATGGGCATTGGCACCTTTGCTTTTATACCCCTCACGTATGCTTATGTGTACATTACCTAGCGTCAACCGCCGCCACCCACTCCTTAATCTGCACGGCGTGTGGGTGTCCTTTCTCCACTAGTCCGTCTGCAAGTTGTGCTAGCAGACGCACTCGCTCGCGACTCTCGCGTGCCACGCCGCCGGCTGCCGCCGCGGCAGCGGCACCGCAACGCTCCTGTGTCTCCTTGATCCATTCGACGGCCGCGCGCGCGGACCGCTCGAACAGAGCGAACTGCTGACACTGTTCTAACCGCTTCTTACGGACTGTCCAGTGTTCTAATACCTGTTCAAATTTTATATCATACTAACTTTAGTCAAGCTCGATGAATATACCGGTAAATCACAATGTTCAGGGCGCTGTGTTAAGTTCATTATTAATATTGTAGTACACGCCCGCAATCTCAGGCCAGGTAGCTTAAAACTAAATTATATGTCGTAACCACGTACTTCCTCATGTGAATCGGATCAGTATATTGGTGAACCGCACTAGTCAATCACCATCCGCCATAAGTCTAGTTGTTGCGAAATTGTTCATCCATATTTTTTTATTTTTTATAATTCATTTGACTTTTGATAAAAAGAATATTATTTTCGTATCTCACTTTTAAACATTAACATATTAGATTTCTCACCAGTAAACAGACAAAAGAATATAAAAAAAATTGTACCCGACAACTAATTTTTCACGTTTTATTTTAAAATCCTACTTTTGTGTTATTTATTATTTAAACACTAACATAGCACATACACACTCATACACTAAAATATGTCTAATTTTCAAAACTAACTTCGCACTTTCTCATTAAAATTAAAAAAAAAATGCTAACAGAAGTGAACTGGGAGGAAAATAATAATAAAATTCAATTACATAGGAATATACGGGCTGTATGTACACCGTGACGAACGATTTCAGCATGATCGTGCGGTGCGTGCGCGCAAATAGCGACATGATTTGCATTCGGTCAGTCCCACGACTGGAGCTACGCCCTCGCGATGCGATCGCTGCCCACTCAACAAAAGCCTTATTGTTTCCGCCGCCATTACACGGTGATACTGATAATGGTAATGGCACACATGCAACTCACTAATCACGAAAAATTGTAACGTTTCGTATGTTTTCATGTGACATAATTGGAATTGCATGTAAACGAGTAAACAAACAAACAATCCGTCCAAGTTGTTTTATAACATCAATACTACACAGTTATAACATGATATTGAAGCCCGAGTCATGTTATCTTTGAAGGATATCCACTGAATGGTAGTTTTTATTTCCCGTGTTTTGAATTCATCTATTATTCTATTTACACAAAACGTGTTAATGCTGGCCAATTAGAAAATATTTTATCTGTGAACAAAAACACAGTGGTACAATTGATTTATATATAGAATACACGGTAATATTTAGAGCACAATAATATTAATCATGTGGTGTATTGAAAATGTCCATCACTTATTATTGTAACGTTTCAGATTCAACAGAGAAAAGAACTTTATTGGACTGTATTAAAATCAAACTAAGTCAATGTATTGTCTAAAGAACGAAGCCATGTAATGATGATACCATTAAAGTATAATAGCTTGTCTGAAATAGCGTGAATTGCCAAAATTATCTAAATATAACTCGTGAAAACGATGAGGCTGGCATGTTTATTCTTAAGAAAAGTCTAAAGAAATATAAAATAATGTTAATTAAACATGGAATGAGAAAGGAACAGGATACTTTTATTGATATACTCGTACAAACAAACATCGACGGATTTGGTTTCAGAAGCCCTTAATTAGTCGATCTGAGTAATTTGTTTATAAATATAACTTTGAATTTTGAAAATTTGATATTTAACAATTTTATAATAGTATATAGGTTTCAATTTGTTAGTTCACGGTACAGTTTCAAGGACAGTGGACTGACCTTGTTCTCCTGCGCGAGCAGCGTGTCCAGTATGGCGCGCGTCTGTTCGTGATGCGCCTTGCTGGCAGCGGCTGTCTGGCCGTGCACCTGCGCCGAGCGCGCCGCATACTTCAGGAATGTCTCCGCGGTGCGCCGCGCTAGCGTGCACGCCTTTAGAAATGCTTCCTTCTGTTCGCCGTGTTTTACTATTAATGCAGCCACCTGGAGCAACCAAACGTTAGGATTCAATATTATATTTAGTGATCTTTCAGGACTATAGAGAAAATTAATGCACAATTAACTCGAGCGTACAAGTTAAGGGGTTAAAACTATCTAGCTATCTAAACTCCTTGTGCAGCCTAGAGACCTACTTGGAATTAAGCAAAACTGTAACTTCTGTTGCATTAACCAATTATTATTATTAGTTGTATATTATGGTATAATGACTAATGAAAATAAATATAATAACTAATTATTATACAAATATAATATATATTTGTATTATGAATAATATTGGTATAATGATGGGAATGGAGGCGCTAATGTGTGGTTTTTATGTGACGACGAATAAGCGCAGTGCGTACTTGTTGCGCAGGGTGCGCGGCCTCCCCAGCACCGTGCCCTGTGATAATCCATGACTGCACTACACGCTGGTACGGTTCCCGCAGTGTATGCAGGCGGGGCTAATTCAATTGTTATTGTTGCTGACGCATAGTTTTCATTATCATCAATATCTGTCTGTGGACACGGGCCTCCTCCTTAAAAAGGGAAAGATATGCCATAAGTTCCACTTGTGGAAGGATGTTAGAGGATAACACTGCTGCCCATTATCCTGGTGCATCCCTTAGCTGGTCCACACAGCATTCACGGGATGATAACAAATTACTCTACAATTACAACGACGCCACACAGCAATAATAAGTTTTATTACACTAATACATAATAGTAAAGCTATGTAGCTGTTTAAATGAAATAAACAAGGGCCTTGCGCGGCTTATTACCTGGGCGGCCTTGTCAACGATGGTTTGCATCTGGGGCTGGTCGTCGGCGGCTGGCGCCGCGGCGGACCCGCACCAGTCCTCGTCGCGTCGGTACTCGCGCTCCAGCGAGTCCAGCACCGAGCACACTTGCTCGGCCGTCTTGTAGAAGTTCAGTGATGCTGTCACAAGCTTGTGTCGCTCCTCGGCGCACGTCACTAGTCGCTGCCACCGTTCCGTCACCTCCTCCGATATTTCCCTGTGATATTGCTTATGTCAATAGAATTTCTTTCATATAACATTTGCCATCTGACAGACGTCATATGACGTAATCTCAGTAGCATTGCAATCCTTGTGACTGCTATTGTCATTCGTACACGAATTAAGATGCACACACATCAATCTACTTAACCGTTTTAGTACCAGGAGTTTTTAAAACTCCATGTCGTATTGAGGCATGAAGCTCGATAGCGCTTCCTTCATTTATCTGCGAATAATGACGATCGACACGGGCGCGCTGCTCTTTGGTTTTCGTCAAAATATGCCGCCCGAAAGGAAATATGTCGAAATATGCAGTACGCGAACAGCGCGATCGCGCTGCGTGTCTCTAAAACGGTTAAGCACAGGGAATATCATATTAATTTGATTGTATCAACATATATTGCCGAATCCAACTCAGTTGGGCAGCGTTCGGAAAACCACGCGACATCTTCTCGTCAAAAATACCGCATTGCATTAAGACCAGGATAATCAATCAATACATACTGCGAGGTATGATCTACGGATCCGGTGTGGCTTAACTAATTAAGGCCGCGAGCAATCGATGGGTGCAGGCGGCTCATAGCCGCTTAATGAATTCTACACTAAACGACTTTTTACCTTTTGGGGAAGTTTATGTCCAGCAGAAGACGTCTTGGGTTGATATGATGATGATGGATAGGTATTACTAGTTTATTTTTATTGTAATCGTACGTGGACCTGTTAAAGACTGTATAACTTCTAATCGACCCATTGAAGCCATATTTAAACAATATATTCGTTTATTTTTTTTCTGTAACCCACCGAGATTCTACAAGGAGCACATTACCGTCGGTTAAACAGTGCTAAGTCTTGTGCATGCCACTTTGTTTACTACACCATCCGCTGAGTGTACTCCGTCACCTTTTATAAAGCACTCGCTGCCACCAGATTTGACATTATCGAGCGCTGTGTTCCATTTTGACCAGTTAAATGAATATAAAATAATAAAAATGTTTGGCCAACTTATGAACCGAACACGATACTCTCGAGTAATACCAGGTCCGTAGCGTCTACGGAGCCGGCTCACGGTGTGAAATTCATCTCTCCGTATACACCACGGAGGTGGCAGCAAAGTGTTAATACATGGGATCTGTTACAAAATTATTATTTTCGTACCTTATAGTGTGTGGATCGTAGTGGTTGGCGGCCCTCAGCGCGTCCGCTCTGTACTTGACTTGTACGGCACTGGCGTGAGTTTTCTCCACAGCTACTTGGAATTGGTCATGTTCTCGCTTTAATTGTTCCGCTTCCGCGAGAGTCCCAGGAATGGAGAACGACGCCGCTAACATCGCTTCGCCGTTACGTATCCAACTAACGACTTGTGCAGCGTCCTTTTGGAACTGACCTGTAAATATGGATGACTTATATCACTTAAACTGTATTAACGGTTTTTCAACATCCTAAATATGAAAATCCACCAGTTTGCGGTACATTTTGATGCATAAATCTTTGTCTTCGGAAACTCATGTAAACTCTGTCAAACAAAGTCGGGTACAAAAGCAAACTCATGTGTGTGAAGTACAATTCAAAACAGGTTCATACACAAATGTACTTACTATAAACGTTTTTAGTGGAATTTCATCTTTACATAACAGGTGAAACAATTTCGATTGGTTGCATTGTTACTGCATTTTACTCATCAGGCTTTCATACTGGTTTAATATTAATTTTAACTAGCTTTTGCCCGCGACTCCGCCCGCGTGAATGTCGATTTTCCGCAACATGGGAAATCCCAACACAATCATAAATTTATATAAAAGTCTATGCACCAACTTTACTTGACCTCTCGTACCTAAGCGGCGGCTACTAAAACAAGGATCAAGCTATATGTTCAATTCTACTGGACCGATTTTGATGAAACATGCCGCATTAACTAAGTCGAAATAGTACCTTTAAAACTGTAATAGTTTAATCAAAATCTACCCGCTTATTTTTGCGTGAAGCCCGAACAAACAAACAAACATCGACGGATTCGGTTTCAGAAGCCTTGAATTAGTCGATCTGGGTAGTTCATTTTTAAATATCTTTGATTTTTGAAAATTTGACGTTTAACAATTTTTTAATAGTATAGAATAGAATAAATAGATAGATTTAGAATCAACTAGTTTCTCTTAGACCCATATTGTTTTAGCGTAACAAACAAACTCACGTTCGCATTTATAATATTAAGTTAGCAAGTTAAGATTTATCTATTTTATTTATCCAATCTTACCCAGTTGGACACACTGCTCGAATCGGGCGCGCCTCTCTTCTGCTAACTCTTCAAGGTCGAGTTGCCTGTCGTGGAGGAACTCGAGCAATAACTGAACACGCGCTTGAGCGTCTAACGGCGCCGCCTCCGAACCCTCGGATCCGCTGGCCGCCATTACGTCGGACGCTTCTGCGATGGCCGCGGCGAGCTCCTGACCTTGCTGTACCACCTGAACGTAATAATGGGGATAAAGAATAGGACAAATAGGATAAATAATGAGTGTTTCTTACAGTATCTTACAATGTTAGCAGATGAATTGTTTACCCGGAGGTTTGTGGTTCGAATACGTTGCTAACGTATAGTTTCAATAGTTTCTCTGTGTTTCGGAACACAGTGGGTCCCAGCTGGTGTCTCACTGACACGTGTGTAAGCAGTGATTGCGGGCCTTTACGGGGATAGCGCCAGGCAGCGGTTCGCTATCATCAGGCCGTTGAAATCCACTGCCGGACATAAGTGTCCTTCTTAAAAAGGAGCGTCCTGGAAATTACAAAACTATCCTGGAAATAACATCGCCGCCCATTATCCTGGCACTTCCCTTAGCTGGTTCTCAGCATATCCACGGAAAGAGATGATGTGACACTATTATTATGCCGGCGCCACACAAACCAAACGCAGACATCGGATTCGCCTCACAGACAGATAGATTGATTGTTGGTTGATCAAGATACCCACAAAGTTAAATAAAAATTAAGGTGAGAGATTTACGAAACGATTCATTGTAAAAATTATTATAATGACTAGCCTGGAAGGTGGCATGTTGCATTCTCGCTACGCTCTCGTTATGGGCAGCTAGAGCTTGTTCAGCTTGCTGAGGATCCCGCGGTGGCTCTGTTCGCTGCAACTCATCGCCCCATAGCTCTAGACGAGATGACACCTGCAATAATGTTTCCATTTGGTACATTGAAATTCGGCCGTGCTTCTCATTTCAATTTATAGAGTAGTTAATCAACTATTTTATAAGCGTCACTGTTCGCGATCTGCGCGTGTAACTCAATGCCTTATCACCGTCAGGCGTAACTTTACACAACTGATTGCGAACAGCAATCCCATTATACGGTGGCTAGTCCACTGACACGCATCAAACTGTTCCGATGTCGTTGGAACGTTGCCAATAAATTCTTTCACATTAGGAGCCCATCGCTGAGGTACTGTCGACGTTTATGGTGACCAACCTCCAAATGTAACCTTTATATTGATGTATTTATTTTAATGGCGCCAGCGTTTTGTTAATAATTTCTGGAGGGCTATTCACAAACATCGGAAACATGGAAAAACGAAGGCAGAGTCAACAAATAATTCCGACCAATCAACACAGGGTTATGAATTTAATGTTAACGATACCAAATTATTTGACAATAGTAAACCATTCCATCTCTGATTCCATATCTCGAATGGATTTAAACAATAACATTCAATTGCTTTCTAATTCAATGGTGAAAATGTGTTAAGTGCGCACTCACCTCCAACGCGTCTCTCTCAAAGTGTCTCAGCTGGAGTGTAAGTTCTAGTCGCCTCTCACGATCAGACCACAGCTCCTCGAGTGCACCACGCGTACCTCGGAGCCGCTCTAAGGTCGTCTCCACAGCGGCAGTGCTTCCTGCATCCGAATCTCCAGAGGATCTGAGAAAACATTAAACAAATAATTAAGCGTCATGGGCATATATGTATGTATATATATATGTATATATATATACGTATGTATATATATGTATATATAAAATTTCCGGCGCTTGACGCAAACCAAATATGGAAGTATTTGCTGCTTTACTAAAATCAGCATTTTCGGATAGGTTTATTAAAACGCATTACAGGTTACAGTACAATTTATAAGGCACACCGTAACTCCTCGAGCACATGAAGACACGACTATCATACCACTAGGTATGATAGTTTGGCATTGAGGAACTGTGAAACAGAATAACAATTACATAGTATATATCCTTAGTTCCTAAAGTGGTCCAGGTGGACCCCCAGGGGTCCACGGGAGACTCGACGGAGGTCTACGTTG
>WUAW01008246.1:1429-20125 GCA_017165845.1 Thaumetopoea pityocampa | reverse complement strand
ACAAAGGGTTAATTAAGGGCTTCTGAAACCAAATCCGTTGACGTTTATTTGTTTGTTTGGGTTTACGCAAAAACGAGCAGGTAGATTTTGATCAAAGTATTAGTCTTAACACCAAAAGTACCAGCATTTTTCTATACCTAACCTTAACATAGGGGGTCATTTGATCCCTTATGAAATAAACGTAGATTTTTCGTTAAAATTCTTTATTTATTAAAGAAGATAATTTGCAACATCATTTCTGATTTCGTATAAAATTAAACACATTTTATTGTTATAAACAAAACAATCGACTAATTACATTTTAACATAAGATGGGTTTCTCCTTCGTACATTTCCCGCAAACAAATTATTTACAAATTATGCTAATTTGTGTTGTTTTATTGCCTGCGTACAAACTTATTTGACAATTTTTCCTTGAATTATTATTGGAGCTGCTTGATATTCCTTCTCGTTGATTTTCCTTTTCTTCTTCACAAAATTAGAGGTAATCTGTAACAAGCTCGTCTACTAATTGTAAGATTGCTTTGATAGCTTCAACGCAGTGTTTCCTGATAGAGTATCCACGAATTGATGCCAGCGAAATCCAAAATATTGTGAGTGTAAGTGATGGTCTTCCGATTGCCGGCCCTTCTCGGATTCGCTGCCAAACAGTTATATCAACAGCCGTGGCAGTATCTTCAAGATTCTGTTCACTATCACTTTCAGAATCTTTGATGCCTCTGTCCTCTACGGAGATTCAAAAAATACTCAATTACATCGGCAACCGCATTATCATCCAGAGTTTCCTCGTTGTCTGGAAAATCACTTTGACTTCCGCTTTGAGCATCTTCAGAAATTGAATCTTCTTCACCTGAATTCACTTCACTTATTTGTCGAATTCTTTCCAACTCTCTCACTGACCGTGCGGACATATTCAGGGTTGCAGTGAAACACAATTCCAATTGAATGAAACAGAAATTGTCAAAATATAACTAAAACTGTCGTGTATTGACACTGCTTGTCGAAGTTTATTTCTTGTAGGCTCTGATCTTTAATTTGCTTCTCTCAATATACAACTGCATTTTTTAGAGAAATTATTGGAGGGAGTGTTACTTGTGAATCTCCGATAAGAATCCGTTCTGTTTCTGCGTTCGGTCATATAGACTCGGTTGGATCATCCAAGTGCTTACGCCGAAACCAAACACACATATCAGGTTCCGACAAATGAAAGAGTCACATAAGAAGCGTATCTGAATTTAGAACTAAGGTTCTAATTAGAAAACTGCCGAAAAATAGGTAAACTTCGGAGTCACAACTACGGAGTCAAATGACCCCCCGTGGTACGTAAGGTAGGTAAAGAATTTTTGTCGGTAAAAAATAAGCTACGAGAAAAATGGAAAGCAGGAAATTGAATAATCGGATGATATAAGAATTTACAGAAAGTCAAATGACCGACAGAAATAACAATAAATCTACGAATTTAAAGTAAATTTTCAAAAGAGGTCATTTGACCCCGCTTGGTACGTTTAGTGTTAAAGGTACTATTCCGAATTAAATACTGCGGCACGTTTCATCAAAATCGGTCGAGTAGAATTGAAGATACAGCTTGATTCCTGTTTTAGTAGCCGCCATTAAAGTAAGAGAACTCAAGTAAAAGTGGTTCTTAGAGTTGTTATATAAATGTATGATTGTGACGGGATTTCCCAGTAGCGGAAAGCTGACATTCACGCGGGCGGAGCCGCGGGTAAAAGCTAGTGAGTAAATATTTCTTTAATTCATTTAAGCACAATGTAAGTATTATCACCATTTCCGTACAATAAATAAACAACACAGAAAGCGTTTAACGGCGACTACGAGATGACGTGAAGTGCTCGTTGATGTATTACATAAAATCAAACGCCGATAACTGTTATATATAGTTGTAAATTGAAAATTATGAATGTGGCGACTGGTGGCGAACTGTTGTATATCACTTGTCTGTTTAATTTTACGACCACCGAAGCTCGTAAAAATTCTGCTCATGACACGAACAGAAGCCCTCAGGCTAAGGCTCCCTTGCCATAGTCTATACGACAATTAGCGCTCAGTGGTAGTTTTATGGGCAGTTAAAATACATCCATCGACGGACATTTTATATCCGGTTTTAGTGGCGTGAACCGACCGCACCATGGGGCTTATAAAGTACCTAACCAATGTGCGCCTTCCTGCTTACGAAGTCGGCTGCTTCAATATATTCACTTGATGCACACTTGCTTTAATTTTAAGAACGACAATTTATAGATGTAAGAATAAAATCGAATAGAATAAGTACTCTGCACAAATTTTACAAAAATAATAAAGAAGAAATGGAAAGCGAACTTCGGACGATCTTATCGCAATATCCGATCTCTTCTTGACAATCTTTGGATGGACAGGATTAATAGCAAGATACGGTGGTGCGATTGTAAAAAATTACATATATTATTTTATTCGGCTGCCAGATCATAATAATTCGATGCACCAGTGAGGCATAAAATAGTAATGTAACACTCCGGAGAATAGCAACAATGAACGTAGAAATGCGAAACCTATTTGTGTGCAATAAACGCGCATAAATGTGTAATAATGCAACGGTGTAAGTAGGAGAGCGCTTTAATGTGCACACAACAGTTCAGTAGAAAGTGGGCACGTACGTGGACCCTTGAAACTTTATTATTGCTCTATACAACAAATGAACCACATACTTATCTGTATAACTTTATTATACAGACTACCTTTTGCCCGCGGCTCGGCCCGCGTGAATGTCGGTTTTCCGCTACTTGAAAAATCCCGACACAATCGTTCATTTATATAATAAGCCTTAGAACCACTTTCACTTGACCTCTCGTACCTAACGGTGGATACTAAAATAGGGATCAAGCTGTATCTTCAATTCTACTAGACCCATTATTATGAAACATGCCGCAGTATTTAAGTCAGCATAGTACCTTTAAGACTGTAACAATTTAACCAAAATCTAACCGTTGGTTTTTGCATGAAGCCCAAACAAACAAACATCAACGGATTTGGTTTCAGAAATCCTGTATTAATCAATCTGAATAATTTGTTTTCAAAGATTCAAAAAATCAAAGATACTTAATCTTTGATTTTTGAAAATTTGACATTTAACAATTTTATAATATATCTATTACAGATATGTATATAGAGGCATTCTAGTAAGTTATCTTTTCACAGCAGGCGCCTCGGGCTGACTTCGGTCTGAGCGCCGAATCCATCAAAATACCCGCAATGTGTGGCAAATGCGGGATTCACCAAATGGAACCGCCGCTATTTTAATCTAATTTTAGGGTTCCGTATCCCAATTGTTAAAAACGGAACCTTGATATCCGTCTATGTGTCCATCTGTTAACTATTTTTCCTTCGGAACAAGATGAAATAGATTAATTGAAATTTATGTCATATATAAATAAGGTCTGTAGTTGCTTACAGCGGTAAGAAAGTAAAGCTTCTAAGTCAACACAATCAAAAGATTATCATTTACGAGGGGTGATCCAAAAGTTTTTTTGTTCACTTATATACCTACTAAGGTCAGGGAATACTTAGTCATTTAGCCTGTCCGGCAAATAGACAAGTATACGGGTACGTGACCCCGGCCCCCCGAGCTACTACTGTCTCTTCCTACTTTTTCCATGATAGTAGTATCCTATACTCTATAGTCCTTTTCCTAAATTACATATTCTCTGCTCAATAAACCTTTCCTACCTCATCCTCATTCCTTTCTACTCCACTTAGCCGTGGCAACGCAATGAGGAACATTAACACTTTTGAACAAAAAAGCTCCGTTCAAATAATGATGGATGCCGCTACAACTAAAACCTAGCCGTTCGGATGACAAATGTCAGACCGATGCGATTATCATGGCAAAAAAGCACTGCGAGACGCAATTTTTCACGTCTGCTTTCCCGCGTAGTATTTTGATCAATGTTGCGTAATACTCTCTGATGCTTGTCTGTCATTTAGTTAAATAGCCGCCAGTTAAATTAGTCATCTAAATAATAATCAATCATTACCTTCGGCATCCTAGAAGACAGAGTTATTTTTCTTTGCCTAAATTTTTGATTAATGTTGTATTACTGTCCTTTAGTTAAAAGTCTTAACAATATTTTTTACGCTTCCTTCAATAAAGTGAGTCAATACAGACGATTATGCCGCGTTTGAATTACTCGCACTAGTATGTTGATAGGAAAAGACGGAACTTTGTCTCCTAAAGTAGGTAGTAAGTAAACATCGAAAAAAAAGTTGGCGACTAATTCTTTTGGTACTGCTTACTTTTGATTTCAAATTGGAATAAACAGAATGCATACTCCTACAACTCGTCTATGAATCTAGTAATAGGATTTTGGCGGCAACCCGAGTGAAGCATCATTTGAAGTTTTATTTTAACGTTTTATATTAGTCTATACATATAATAAAATCGAGCCGTGTCTGTACAAAGAATATTTTTAAAAAAAAAAAAAACATTCATACAGGTTGTAGTTATGTTACCGGAGCCAAAAATATAGTTTTTAGAAATTTTGTCTGTATGTCTGTGCGTTTGTGCACGCAAATCTCAGAAACAGCTGAACCGATTTGAATGCTGTTTTTACTTTTGCATTGTGGCAAGCTTCCTCTAACATTTGGTGTTTGTTTCATCTATCTATCATTCATTCCTATTAAGATCGGAGAAAATAATTTATGTATAATTTCGCTCTTACCGAATGCCCGCGCGGACGGAGTCGCTGGCACAGCTAGTATATAGATAAACATCCATGACTCCGGTATAAACATTCGTGCTCATCCCCCAAAGCAGGATCGCTGCTGCTAAGCGAATCAGTGGTCGCAATGATGATGAATGATATTGCATGGAGATGACGAAACTATCTAGAAGACTTGGCATAATGGGACACCCTAATCGTAACTTCGTTAAATCTGTCGCTACACACTCCTACGTTAAATTTTAACCAAAACAGATATGCGATAAATCATAACATTAGTAGCACAAATAACGTTACAGCGTGCTTGCGTTGCGTCTTGATTGTTGAATATTATAATAACTTTCGCGTATTGTGGTCAGCGGCAACCATTGTCTGCGACGAACTGCACTCCTGTGCACAACGAGTTTTTTGTTAAACACATTCCACAGTTAAATTATTTCTTACATCAGTTCTCTCTTCAAGTGCATTAGTATCAATGAAAAAATCACACAAATTACAAGTAGTATTACTATTATCAATCGATTCCAAGGAAAATTAATCTAATTACACATTACAGTAATGTAATATTTGTTTAATTTGAAAACAACGAAACTGCTCTATTTTAAGATTATAATCAGTAAGCGCTAACCCTAACTCAATGATTTTATAAGACGAAGGATACTACAAAAATATTAGTGGTAGTGTAGTCACTAACTTAACCACTGAATGCACAGTCAAACCTTTTTCCACAACAAGGCAGTCTCAAAAGAATTTGTAATATTGCCATTAGTTATGCCAGTTGGAATTACAGCCGAACAGATATCAGGGATGTTACGTAAGTAATCGTTCAAGTAAAACCTCTTAAACTGAACGTAAATAGTCTTTATTTCGTTGAAGATTACATAGACTTTTCTGCCCTGGAACGTACAAATAACCTTTATTTTTGTGCTCGGAAAATTATTGTCCACGGTTCCACACGCGTGGACTTCTCGAACTACACACAAATATTAATTCTAAAAAAAAGCTTCTGATTGTGAAATAGCGTAATTATATTAAGATTCTTACGAGGGCTAGGATAACCAAATATCATTATTACTTCCCCCTCATTTGGATGACCCCTCGTACATATGTAGATGGCAGTAGTAATACTTCATGGATGGAACTACGAATGATAACGAACTTATAAGGAAGTACTATATCTAACCTTAAATTTCAGTGTATAATAATTGACTATAGTATAGTTATAGTATAGTGTAATAGATATATAGTTATAGTATAGTCTAATAAATATAGTTATAGTATAATATAGTACAGTGACTATAGTATAGTTTTGAAAATGTCTACTTTTGTGCCAAATAAAGTGTATTTGCGTGGAATTTTATTACACTATTTTTTTTTCAAAAGAAATCTGCAACTGATGTACACAGACTTCTTGTCGAGACTTACGGCGATAATGCTCTGTAGGATACGACATGCAGAGACTGATTTCGACGGTTCAAAAATAATGAATTTGAACTTGAGGATAAAGAACGTTCTGGCGCTCCGAAAAAATTTGAAGACAAAGATTGGAGAATTGAAGAATTGGAATTGCTGGATCAACACCGATGTCAGACGCTTATAGAACTTGGAAAAAATATTACAATTAGATGAGTCAACAGTTTCGAAACGTTTAAAAGTGTTAAGAATGACTGAGAAGCAAGGACATTGAGTACCGTATGAATTGAAGCTGAGAAACGTCGAACGGCGTTTTCTCCCGTGTGAACTACTGCTTCAACGACAGAAAAGGTTTTTTTGCATTGTATCATGATTATTATTGTATCATCCCAGCCATGCATCAACATCGTCCGCAAAACCAAATATCCGTGGTTCGAAGGTTCTTCTCTACATTTGGTCGGATCAGCAGGGTGTAATTTATTACGAGCTGCTCAAAACAAATGAGACTATAACAGGGGATCGCTATCGACTTCAACTGATACGTTTAAGTGGAACCCTAAAAGATAAACGGCCGCTACACGAGGAGAGATGCGACAGAGTGATTTTGTTACATGACAACACTCGGCCTCATGTAGCAAAACCAGTAAAAACCTACCTAGAAACACTTAAATGGGAAGTTTTACCCCACCCGCCGTATTCACCTGACAAAGCCCCTTCTGATTTTCACCTACTCCGTTCGATGGAACATGGCTTGGTTGGGCAGCGCTTTCATTCTTACAAAGATACTAAAGAATGGCTTGACTCATGGATAGCCTCAAAGACATGTCGTTTTTCTGACGTGAAATACAATTATTGCCAAAAAGATGGGAGAAGGTGGTCTTTAGTGATGGAAAATACTTTGAATGAAATGTTTTTGTTCCTTATATATTTTAAATAAAGCTTTTATTTTATAAAAAAAAACAGCGAGGACTTATTCAAAGTCCTAATACATAAAATACAATGTTGTACAAAATACAAAGCCAATTAATGCCATATAAACCAATTTACTTACTACCCCAGACGTCAAAAATCGAGTAAAATGGAGCCAGAGGGGCGCCTGATAAGAAAGCCGAGGTTAATGACTGCAGGAACAATGAATGTAGTACACTTTATATGACTTTCATACTTAGATAGACCCTGAAACCGATAGATACCGATTGAGTCGCAGGACAACGTCGCTGCCCATTGTCGTCCTGGTACATTCATCCACGGAAAGAGATCAAGTGACGCTATTATAACGCCGGCCCCACACAAGATAAACTTAATATTCTATAACTTAATACTTACTGCAGCACTCACATAGTCTACAGTAAACAACCGAATCTAAGTCTATGCAAAATAGTGCCCACGTAATTAAAACCCTGTGAAAAAATTTCACTGTTATATTTTAGCATATTTTTAAAAAGCTATATCATGTAAGCTATATTATATCTGTAAAGATCTCTCAAATACATTAATAAAAATTATATAATGCCAACAATATTTCAAATTACAGCAGATAAATTTAGTCATGGTGAAAATATACAAACACTAGCTTTTAACCGCGGCTCCGCCCGCGTGAATGTCGGTTTTCCGCTACACGGGAAATACTGAAGCAATTATAAATTTATATGAAAAAATCCTAGAATCACTTTTATTTGAAAGTGATTCTAGGATTATTTAGGATTAGTATTTGAAAGTGAAGCTGGAACAAACAAACAAACAAACATCGACAGATTTGGTTTCAGAAGCCCTTAATTGGTCGATCTAAGTATATGTTTTTAAATAACTGTGATTTACAAAATTTAGTATTTAAAAATTTTATAATAATATAGATTAACAACTCAAATGTTGTTTTGAAATGCTATCTGCTTGCAATATATCTTACTATTGAACTAGGGCAGCTCGCATCGGACATAATTAATCGAATGCTGAAGTATTGCCGACATATTGATAAAAACAGACCTCCCTATACGAACAAGAAATTATGTAATTACGGTAATGTTATTTGAATAAATAGTTTACGATGATTTAAGAAAACCCCACATTTGACTCGTTGCCGTTGGGGGCGAAATATGGGCTGCGGATAGCCACTTTGCTACATTAAACGATGGTAGTAGGAGGAAAGAAGTGGTCTCTGCCTACCCCAATGGGAAAGAGGTGTGACTGTAGGTATGTAGTATATAACTATAGTATCTGCCTACCTTCATGGGATAACGGCGTGAGATTATGTATGTAAGAAAAACCCAATGTACGCTTTACTTAACGGAGAAGGAAAACTTCGTGAGGAAACCAGCGTGTCCGTCATGTCAAAGTCTATCAAACCGCACTAGTTCAGCGTGGAAGACTATGACCTGATCCCCCTCCCGATAAGAGGAGGTCCGTGCCCCTAAATTGCAGACGAATATAGACTGGGGATGAACAAAAACTTATGTCTTCAATTTCATTAATACCGTTGAAATACATACCTTACATATGCTTTATTACACTTATTGAATGTTACCTATCTACTAATTAAACAACAGAATTAAAAAGAACAATAATTAAACTGAGAAGTAAAAAGTATGGGATAGAATTAGGGCGTGGAACATAGTGCTTCCACTCAATCCGATAAAGCTGATAAAAATGCCGCTTCATAAATATAAAACAAAACCTCTCGAAAACTTCACGTTTAAAAAGGGTCACAAAATAAATGTTGGTCGGAACGGCTACTTCAATACGAACAATAAATTGATTAACAAATTGTTCCAGTGCATCAGCGAAACAAACGTAAACGTGGATAATTATGTTAAACAGCAGTGAGGAAACACTCCGTGTTGTACTCGAGTAGAAACCGGTAATATTAAATTCGTTGATACTCGAACGCAATAAAAACAAAGCGTGAGAATAAATACATGGCGGGCATGAATACAATAAATCAGACGATCATTATAGCAATCGATATAAACAAAGATATTTTTCTTTAGATAGCTTTCGAATAGGAACAGTCTGAGAATTGTTCCCATAACGGCCGACAGCACAATGAATTTCCATAACGTAATAACAGCCGGTTGATGGCAGTCTCGAGTGCGCAACAATTGAGACTATTTGTCGAGAGGGTGTTCGGTCGGGGGCAATTGTATTGCACTGGTAGCGAGGGCGCGAGTGATTCCGGCACTCCTGTCTCAACGGCTGAGAACGAAACGGCGGACCGGAAGGTACCATTGTGAGACAATTTAAATCTCCGTCAGCCGTTATTGCCGACTACAAAATTACTTCGTACGACTACGTGCATATGTTTCTGTATATGCAGAATAAGACGTGGTTCAATGTTAGCAATAATCGTAATGAGAAACACCAGAACGTTAACTTACCGCCACAATCTATTTTTATAAAAACCGTTGCTTCCGTTTTTGTAACTTCCGTCGGAGGGGATTAATCAACTATTTGTAAAAATAAAAGAAATCTGATTGATTGACACGTTGGCAGTGAACCTGCTTTCTGTGCCAATGAGTCCCGGGTTCGAACCCCGGTAGGAGAAAATTTTCTGTGATGAAAAGAAATGTTAGTATCAAAGTCAGACGTATTTATCTATAGATATATGTATATCGTTGTCTAGTGCCCAAGACGAATCCTAGTTTGAGAATAGATCAAAGTATGTGTGTCTAAAATATTATTATCAAACGATGACAACTTATGAGGAACAAATGGCCGATATTGAAATTTATTTCCAACTATAAATTTTGTCAAAGTTACTTGCTAAGATCCGCTATGCTAACATTGATCGGACCTAGACCGAGGCAGTAATACATTGGAGACACGCAAACGGGACTTAGTCAGATCAATATTACCGATGAAGTGAAGGAATATGAAATACCTTTAGACAAAGTAGTTTTATAATTCAGTACTTATCTAATAATTGTTTATTAGATCATCAGTAGTGGAAGTCTAAGAACTTTATTTTTAGATGTGGCCCTCCCTACGTTATTGCTACAATTTATTTACGCCAACAACATCTCTTGCATGCAGCAGATCCTTAATAATCATAATTGCAAACAGTTTTAAAATTTTAAATTACTTTAGTCACGTCATACGTCATTATACATTTTGGTATCATTAAAAATGGTGGTTTGGATAATTCTAATTCAATTTAGTATATAATGCTGACCATCCTCATCATGTCGGCTTACAGATGTCCACTACTGGACATAGGCCTTCTCTAATGATTACCACACCAAGTGACTATGAGCCGCCTGTATCACCTGCAACCTTCAATAGGTCAACGTTCCACCTAGTTGGAGATTGACCCACATTATATTTTCAGGTTCGCGATCGCCACTCCAACACTTTAGGATCCTAAAGTTCATCGATTATCCCAATTATGTACCCCGCCCACTACCACTTTGGCCTTGCAATTTTTTGAGCTATACTAGTGATTTTGATTCTCCTGCGGATTTTCTCATTACGAATTTTGTCTCTGAGGAAAACACCGAGCATGCTTATATCTATGCATAAATAGATGTTTGACCTAACGTTTAAATATAAATCTAAGTATTTTAAGGAAATATCAACATAACGGAAACACTGTTCGTTGATGTGAAGGGAGCTATATAGTGTATATTCTGCGGTTGAAATATGCGAGATCCGGGCAGGTGGTATATCAAATAACATAGAAGACGTACAACAATGACGGACACGGCACGACGAGAAACAATACACTAAGTGTTTAAATGAAATGCTTAAACTCGTAGTCAATGCGCGATAACTACGAGTGCGACTGTGACAGTGATTACGTGACGAGGGGTCTTAAGCCATTGTAGTAATGTCCAGTATTGCCAATCATGGAGGAAGATATGTTATTGTTATTGGGCAGGCTGATCTGTGATGGGAGGTCAATACACGAGAAGGATAGTAATAATAATTTTCAATCCATAACTGTCTCATTCAGTTGATTTACTCTGTTAAATTGTATCTACCACAATTATAAATTACTAGATTTTGCCCGCAGCTCCACCCGAGTGACTCGATTCGCGTGCTACATTAAAATCCCGAAATATTACAGGTTTACAAAAAAAGTCCGGGCACCTTTTTACTTTAGCTCTCGTACCATAATGGCGGTACTGAAACGAAAATCAGGTTGTAACTTCAGTTCTACTTCACTAATTTTGATGAAACATACTGCGTATTTAAGTTGGAATAGTACTTTTAAGATTGCAATAGTGTGTCAAAAATCTACCAGCTGATTTTTGCATGATAATCGAACAAACAATTCGAATTAGCCGATCCGAGTTAATTTCTTTGAAATATCATATCTTTAATGGGCAGCTAATGACGTCTTTCAATTTTATAGTAGTATAGATTCTAAATTTATCTACATTTTTAGAATATATACTGATAGTAAGAATAAAACAATATTTTTTAAATAAATCTAACAGTAATTAGATATGTGAATAATTTAAGACCGCGTACACACCGAGCGACTAAAGAGAAATGGTTTGATTCGCCTGTCGCTCTAAACCGGCCTGACGACGTAACCGCAAGCAGCTTTTACGATTTTTTTTATTGCGATAATTTTCGTAAACTTTCTTGTCTCACGTTATTTCATTAAGGAATCGTACAGAGCATTTGAATACTTAATACCTAAATAGTTTTGATAATTGGCGCCCGTCTTCGCACCTGCACTGTGCAAGATGTGCACAGCGGCTCTAGTCTTAGATCCGCTATTTATTAACGCTCACAATGTGAAGGTTTCTATTATTTCAAGATGTCTGTTCGGACGCCCGATGCTATCAGAAATCTTTACAACTTACAACGAAATCCAGTAAAAAGTTACTTACCAGTATATATGAGTGCAATGCAATATTGGCCTTCAGAATCTCTCCTTTTTATTTGTGAACAATACAATCGTTTGTATACAAATAGAGAATAGAAAAAAAAATTTTGTAGTCTTAGTATTAAGCTGCAGTACCAAAAAATGACTTTTATTATATTTTATGTTAATTTTCTACCGGTTATGTTACCTATACAACCCAAAAAATAACTATAAGCTAATTTTAATATTTTCTTAAAAAAATGTTTCTTCTTCGCCTTTACAAATAATTTCGGGCTATAAATCACTGAGCAACAATACTAATAAATCGTAAAGGTCAAAAAGTACATTGTGTTTTTTTTCGTCAAAAATGGCTATTTTGGCTAGACATAAGCAATATAATTAAATTCATCTATTTAAAATTGATTACGGTCCCGCCGTTTTTACCTCATCACGACGAAATGTATAATCGGATTGCNAACTTTTATTATATTTTATGTTAATTTTCTACCGGTTATGTTACCTATACAACCCAAAAAATAACTATAAGCTAATTTTAATATTTTCTTAAAAAAATGTTTCTTCTTCGCCTTTACAAATAATTTCGGGCTATAAATCACTGAGCAACAATACTAATAAATCGTAAAGGTCAAAAAGTACATTGTGTTTTTTTTCGTCAAAAATGGCTATTTTGGCTAGACATAAGCAATATAATTAAGTTCATCTATTTAAAATTGATTACGGTCCCGCCGTTTTTACCTCATCACGACGAAATGTATAATCGGATTGCAACGAAATTTAATAAGTATTAGCTCAACTTAATATTTTTTGTATAAATTATCCGATAACGTCGAAAGAATTATGAGATACAGCCGGACTTCTCCATTGATTGACCTTTGTGAAATAAATCGTCATGTTTACAAAAAAAAAACATTTATACTATAATAAAATCGTTTGAGTACTGTGTGGGCCCAGCAGAATAATAACGTAACTTCATATTTTCCCTTCGACATTCTGTTATTCAGTCAAATTCTATGCTATGATTCCCATGACGTCTGCTAAGAGTAGAGATTATGGCAAATCGCTCCTTTTTAAAGAAGACGGCCCATGTTCAGTAGTGTACTTCTACGAACTAATGATGATGATTTTGAAAATCGTTTGAGTCAAACGTCTACGCTGTTTAATTTGTGTTTAAACTGAATAGTCCACGTAGGCAACAGCCAGTAAAACCTTGTGGGAAATGTAGAGTCCACAACAAACATTTAATGTTATACAGTTAGTTTTACCATTAAAACCTAATAACTAGCATTAAAGCCCTTGCGTATTTTGCTGAACCATAGTCACTCCTTGAACTCGGTTCTTTACGTGATGATTTTGAAGAAAGAAAAATTTTTAACCGTAAGCACAGTGAATGGTTATACGAATATCTGTTTGTTCCTCATGACATAATAACAAACATGTTTCCATCTGCTTCGTTTTATGATGCATGCTATTTTGTTTGCCCTGATTTTAAATATCTCAGTTCATTTCTCGACCACAGTGAAGTAGAACAGGATATAAAGCATCGATCCAACGCAGAACAGCCGACCGACGTCATAGAAAAAATTAACAAACAATAAAGCTGAGTTATTAAATTTAAATAAAAGTGCAAGCAGTAAATACTTGCGTTACAATTCTTACATTTAAACTATTACTGGAACTAAAAACTTCGAATCCTATTTAACTTTGTTAATATAAGATCAAGTCACGTGACAAATGTTTCGAATTTGCTTTAAATTTGGTTTTGGAGTGACAGATTCGAGCGCGTCTCATAAATTTTACGTATTTTGTTTAGCGACTTTTCGAGAAACGTGAGATAGTTTAATTAAAAGAATCATGATAAATATACCTTACAAACAATAATAAGAGGAATAATTACAGACATCACCGCATCAGCCCACAGACGTTTAATGCTGGAAGTTACGCCTCCTCCCTAATGAATGCCAAACCGAGGGGCTATGAGCCGCCTGCATCCACCGATTTCCCGCGACCTTAAACATCATTTAGATCAGCATCAGATCACATCAGATTAGCATCCCCTGCCCCACCGTTACCGTGACAACTGCCAGTCAGGAATAGCAAGGCTGCCGATGGACTGGGAGGCCGTGATTTATGTGTGTTATAAATTAAAAATACAGACATAGGGAGAATTTATGTATGCAGCACTT
Organism: Thaumetopoea pityocampa; assembly: GCA_017165845.1. Classification (NCBI taxonomy): domain Eukaryota; kingdom Metazoa; phylum Arthropoda; class Insecta; order Lepidoptera; family Notodontidae; genus Thaumetopoea; species Thaumetopoea pityocampa. The sequence goes on along the minus strand of WUAW01008246.1, from coordinate 5,987 downwards.
GGGTAACTGGTATCTAGGAATAAAAGGCGTAACTTGAAATAGTAGACTTTCAAAGGAAACCCGCCCTTTTAAATACAAAATTATATTCGGATGGACTTATACTTAAAAGCGCTCGCATTCAACGCCTCCACCAAATAGATAGGTGAAAAATAGTATAGCCATGCCTGACCGACAACGCTTAAACAGAGACTAGTATTGGTGCAGATTGTGCGAGATTGCAAATATTAATATTCCTTAAAATAACTTCTTAACGGGCGTTATTTATAACAAAAGATACTACTATTAAATAGGTTGTTAATCGTTAACTCGGCCGACATGCGGCATTATGTATACCAGTTTTTCGTACATTTTTCCCAACTATACATCTTAACTCCTAATATTATAAATGCGAATGTAAGTTTATTTATTATGCTTTCACGTCTTAACTAGTCAATCGATTATTATGAAATTTTGTAGACACATTATCAGGGGTACAGAGAAGGACATAGGATATATTTTATTCAAAAAAAAAAACTGTTTCAGAGGTATAGAAAAATTATTTTTATATGATCATCCGACATCAACACATGGGAGGCCGCAGCTAAATGCTGGTGTTAAGTGTCAACTGCATATTGAATTTTTTTAAGTCAAGGATTGATGACAGTAACTGGCCGGTACCACTTGCATTGATGACGATTCAACACACGTTCCAATAACTACAGTTAAATGCATTACTCCCAAGAAGTGATTTGTTAAGCTTCTGTGTTTGCAAATCATTACCATCTGGCTGGACTGGCAGATAGCACTGTTATTTAACAGTAGGCAAAAGGTAATACCTACTCGCTTGAGCTAGTACACTAAGTCTACCACCTATAGAAGTAAAGCGTGTCTCAAAAAATTTCGGTTATTTGAACCGACCTCATAGTAGTAGTACTGAAAAATTACTAATTAAACTTTTAGGTGTCAAATTAATGGGTTATTAATAAAACTACTACTAATCAATAACAATACAATAATCCTCTTAAATTAAGAGGATTATTGTATAACATACTTAACATATACTCGAACATATAATCGAAGTAGTAGACGTATCGAAGCTTAGGATGTCAATATAATATTCCAAAGGCGAAGTTAACATCAACGTGTTGCAATAAAAACTTTAAATTGAGTTTATGAGTTTATCAGTTGGTCATTATGACATTAAATTCTTTCAGCTTAAATATCCAATGATTATGGTTTTTTATCTACTAGCTTTTGCCCGCAGCTCCGCCCGCGTGAATGTCGCTTTTCCGCTAAATGAGAAATCCCGACGCAATCATAGATTTATATAAAAAGCCTTAGAACCACTTTTACTTAACCTCTCGTACCGTAGCGGCGGCTACTATAACAGGGATCAAGCTGTATCTTCAATTATACTGGACCGATTTTAATTAAACATGCTGGAGTATTTAAGTCCGAATAGTCCTGTAAGACTGTAACAGTTCAACTAAAATTTACCCGCCGGTTTTTGCGTGAAGCCGGATCAAACAAACTTGACGGATTTGGTTTCAGAAGCCCTTAATTAGTCGATCTGAGTAATTTGTTTTTAAATATCTTTGATTTTTGAAAATTTGACATTTAACAATTTTATAATAGTATAGATAGACGATAAAATGAGATGTAATTAAATATAATTACACCCAATTAATAAGCCATTCAGTTTATCTCTCACATGTCACTTGCCTTATAAATATTCTTGATCCTAAAATGCTGGACATCTTCACAGGTATATATCTAAGCCCCAAACGAAAATGTACTAAATCTTGGCCACCAGACAACAACATAGAAAATATATAAATAAATATTAATACATAAATAGAGTAACCCAAACTACCCCTACGGGGTTTCGATCCCAGACCTTTTCGAACCCAGGAAGCGGGATCTGGTTTGGATTAAATTAGTCGTCAGAATCACTCTGCTCTATTCGTTATTGCCGGAGATGTCTATGGGGCAGATTCAGTTCTATCCATCTGGAATTATACCCGTAGCCCGCACAATCTCTTCGACTAGTGTCATTTAGGCATCAGAAGGCGCTGCTTAATATAGAGATTGGCCCGAAAGACATTCCAAGCTACAAACTCCTCATAAATGACGGTAGTCTAGTTTTTCTTTTAAAAAGCATACAATGTAGTTGCGAAATAGTAATTTATAACTAGTGTTGCCCAAAAGACAGTCGTGATCTTGTATGCAAGACTGGCAAAGTGATAGATACGATATCAAGAACGGCGATAGGCTATGAATCATTTTAATCACCATCACATAGCGAAGCTGCGGGTTTTAGGTAGTTCTATAACACATAAACACCAAACAGCCCTTCTTTATCACTTGATAAGACAGGACCTAGATCGATAAGTAGGGATTAGGTCTCGCTGGATACGCAAGAACAATGTCAATACTAAAACCTAATCTATTGGTGGAAAACCAAGACTAGGTGAGTCTCGTTTTGGTCTTGCATATTCATTTACTGGTGCAAGAACAATAATGGACGAGTCTCGTCTCGGTGTTGTATAGGCAACACTTCTAAGACCTGATTTACTGGTGCAAGACGACGACTAGGGAAGTCTTGTTTCAATCTTGCATAAGCAACAATAAGTTTGGTCATTCTTATACGCTCGTATTTTTTGTTACCCGCCCTTCGCGGCAGCGGGTATTGTCAAAGGCACGTCTCACCGAGTAACCACATCGCCCACGCTCGCCACATTCACGTAATTACGAATGTTTAATTTTCATGGCTACTGAATCCACTTCACCAGCTATGTGATTAACGTTTCCATGTTCCATGTACATGATAATGTTTGAACACAATGCAAAACTGAGTTAGCAATAGCATATATGATAAAAAAAGCATTTTAATACTTGGAAAAAATCTACTATGAAACTAATCGCTCTTTATTGTGAAACATGATACAGCCTATTTGCAAAAAGATTTAAACACTACTATCATTTAATCGACGAGTTTAATGACGCCTTTAAATCTTTCCAAATCTGATTGATAGGCGTATTTCACTACGAGACTTATTTATGACACATTAGAGTATCATTTGGCCAAGAAAACCATTTTACTTCAAGCCTTTGTGGATGTATCTTATCAACTGTCTGACCTGATATAGACTTTCCAATTCCAAAATTTTTTATAGTTTCGTTCCATGTTTGACATTCGGCAAATACTCTGGAACGATGTGTTAGACGGACTTTAATGACTCGCCAGATCTTTGCAGTTTTACAATTAATTTATAAAGAAAGTTATTTAAATAATAAAATATTGTTATTTCTATATTTCAAACCTTCGAGTGCCTAATTTATATTCTTTTTACTTTAACAACACAAAGAAAGGACCTTGCAATATGTTCATATGTTACACGTTCCTTTGTACCATCTAAGTAAAACATCTATTCATTCGGATTTGGCATAAGCCCATAATCGCACGCTTGAATAAAGACAAAAAGTTTATTATGGTATTTGTGCCTTTCATACAAACCACAATACTACAAGTACCTAGTTTATTAGAAAAATCTTGGCTTCAAGCTGAATTCAACGAACAAAATTCGCTAATATAAAACCTTTGGATTTCCGTAATGGACTGACATTGATGAAAGTCCCTTTGATTCATGCGGGTAAGGAGGGAGCCTACCGACCATACATTGATATACATTTATTCATACAACAAACATAGGCTGGGAGTCGTGCACAACTGACGATTAGAAGCTGCTGTGAGATAATACCTACCTTACAAATGAAATTACTCTTTGTAATTATTTTCCGTTTACAGTCTACGCTTTGCATATCTTCATATTTGTTTAAAAATATACAAATAAACAAAAATTAATAAATGTTTGAAAATATATACGATTAGAAGCTGCTGTGAGATAATACCTACCTTACAAATGAAATTACTCTTTGTAATTATTTTCCGTTTACAGTCTACGCTTTGCATATCTTCATATTTGTTTAAAAATATACAAATAAACAAAAATTAATAAATGTTCGAAAATATATACATAACGTAAATGTATACGTAATACATAACGGCTATCCTAATGGAAAAAATACTACATGTTGTAAACATTACTAGTGGATCATTTGAGATGTTCTATTTATTATACTATATTAGACGACATTTTACACTTTAATTATAGCTAAATAATTAAGTATCGTGAATATGTTTGAAATTAAATTGCAATTTGGTCTCGACATGGCCGACACCCGCGGGACTAACTCAATCCCCTCTGCGGAAATTCGATCACCGCTACCAATGCTATAGCTATAATTAAAAGGGGACCGTTAGCTGCGTCCATCATATATATAGAAACCGATAGCAATATATGTATTGTAAAGTTATAAAAAAAATCTCTAAAAATAATGCTTCACAAAACATATATATAATAAATGTGTTTACGTAAATATAGTGAAATACTGAATAATTGTACAAAAAAAAAACTATGTTGCAAATTCTGAAAACGGCTCAGCTTCTTCGGTTAATTAAATACTCCTTACGCCTTACTAATAATCTCAACTGTAAAATTGAATGACACTGATCACA
>WUAW01008229.1:354-10678 GCA_017165845.1 Thaumetopoea pityocampa | reverse complement strand
TGCAATAATATCGCAACTTATTTTTTGCATATTAAATTATATGCTGGCAACACTTAAGTAACTAGTATAAGAGGACCGAGGCCAAGCGCAACTGGGGCAGCACAAAAGATCCCATAGGGGTGAAGTGCGCCAAGGCACTCGCCTCGCCCAATTGGGGGCATTAAGCTATAAGATATATAGTTCATATTAACTAAAAAATTAATATAATAAAATATATAATAGTTTTCTTTTACAACCTTAAATTAGATGAAAATAGTACTCCTAAAAATATTAGATGGACATGCTTTTCTTGAACTTTATATAAATTTTCAACTTTAAATTTTGATCTGCCCTAAAAAACAGAAGTTATTTACAACGTTATTAACTAATATGGGGACAGAACATTTAATAAACGTTTACCAGTTATTAAACAATTTGCCCGTGGAGATTTGGCATGAACACGACAAATTATTGATTAAAAACGAATTAAAAAAAATATTAACTAAGTATTAGCAAAGTTTTTAATACTGTTTGTAATACAGCATATCAGTGTACATAATTAATGCTGAGAGTCAACGGATCCCGCGGTCAAACCAAAAGTACGGTTTTGTGGGGCTATGTAGCATATTATGCACTAACTGTGCCCGCGACTCCNGGCATGAACACGACAAATTATTGATTAAAAACGAATTAAAAAAAATATTAACTAAGTATTAGCAAAGTTTTCCTGTTTGTAATACAGCATATCAGTGTACATAATTAATGCTGAGAGTCAACGGATCCCGCGGTCAAACCAAAAGTACGGTTTTGTGGGGCTATGTAGCATATTATGCACTAACTGTGCCCGCGACTCCATCCGCGTGGACATTCGATAAGAGCGAAATTATACATAAATAATTTTCTCCGATCTTAATAAGAATGAATGATTAATGACATATAGATGAAACAAACACCAATTGTTAGAGGAAGCTTGCCACAATGCAACAGTAAAAACAGCATTCAAATCGGTTTAGCCGTTTTTGAGATTAGCGTGCACAAACGCACAGACAAACAGACAAAATTTCTAAAAACTATATTTTTGGCTCCGGTAACATAACTACAACCTGTATGGATATTTTTTTTAAATATTCATTGTACAGACACGGCTCATTTACGATTTTATTATATGTATAGATTTTATTGTTTTGTATGAGTAATAAATCAATAAATAATTGCATGGAGGTGTCGATTTATCGAGTGCCGCCCCGATAACTCGTAATAAGAGCTGTGTCATTAAAACACCAGCTTGAACCCAATATTTTCAATACTATCGTACACGGAGAAGAATTTGAGTAAATGTAAATTATACACTCACGTAGTTTTACTAGTACGTTGGTAGATTTAATATTAATATATTCAGAAAATAGAGTTCTAAAAAACNGTAATAAGAGCTGTGTCATTAAAACACCAGCTTGAACCCAATATTTTCAATACTATCGTACACGGAGAAGAGTTTGAGTAAATGTAAATTATACACTCACGTAGTTTTACTAGTACGTTGGTAGATTTAATATTAATATATTCAGAAAATAGAGTTCTAAAAAACTTTAACTTAGTATTTTAACTTATATTTTAATTACTCTCAATCTCTCTCTAAAAACTTGGCTGATATAAAAGATATTTAAAAAGTTGCCCATAGACAAAACTAATTATGCTATTCCACTATCAATATAACGTGGAATCCCGATGATAAACAACTAACTACATTAAAAATCACATAGAGATACGTAATAAATCGAAAATTACGTCAATATAATATAATCATACATTTTATACAACCAATTGCAATATTACCAATTTGGTAATAAATTTTAAAAATGGCAACACAGTAAACTTCAGTACAATACAAATTCTACTTTATACTGAAAGATCTAAAGCTCAAATCTAATCTAACTTCTGTTTCACAATGTCAGGTACAGTTAAATCCATAGTTGGTACAGACAAAGGTCGTTTTAACTTACTTTCAATGTTCTTGGACAAGTTAGATAAATATCTTATCTCCTTAGTAATGCCTTTGATTTTGGCAATTGTAAACTGGGCTTTGGTTTTGGGGCTTTGTGTCATATCTTTAGAAGTGGAAGGAGTGGAGCTGAAGCCATTCTCCTCGGTCTTCTGTAGTTTGGAAGGTGGTCCTGAGTCATCTTCAGACAAGCTTGGCAACTTGATTTGTGGTTTCCGTGGCTTAATGTTCGGTAGGACTATAAGAGAATTGAAATATGCATAATTAACATCTTCATGTGTAATTCTGTTGACATTGGTGGTAATTCTGTTGTAACAGAACTTAATTTAGTCCCTCCCTATCTTTTTCTAATGTCAAACGCCAAAACAAGATAGCCATAATTTTGGTGCTGCCAGTTTTATTTAGACACGTCAAAATTAAGAAATGTAAACGTGCCCTCGGAACATGCTGACTGAAGATACGCAAAAATACAAAAATGCAATATTTTTTGTACTTTTTCACAGAAATGAAGGTTGGTACTCGCTAAAAATATTTGCTATCTCGTTTGGGTGTTTGGCATTAGAAAAAGGTAGGGAGTATAAATTAAGTTCTATTACAACATAATTACCACAATGGTGCTGATTCAGAACAGAACTTAACTAAATTTGGCCCCGCCAAACGCCAAAACGAGATAGCAAACATTTATAGCGAGTACCAACCTATGTTTCTGTCAAACGGTTCAAAAAAAATGTTGCGTTTTTGCGCATCTTTAGTCCGCATGTTCCAAAATCGCGACTAAATCTTTTAATTTTAACGTTTATGAACGAAACTGACAACACCAAAATTGTAGCTATCCCATTTTGGCGTCTGACAATAGAAAAAGATAGGGAGGGACTAAATTTAGATAAGTTCTGTTACAACAGAGTCAACGCCAATGTGAGTCAAGAATGTTCGTCTCATTGGTTTAATACACTCGAGTAACCGTGGACGGCAGGAAATTATTATTTTGCAAATGGTTTATGTGGTGAGGGGACAAATCAGCCACGATAGATGCCCGAAAGAGTGAAGCACGAAAAGGCATCGGTAGGTTATACATACATACATACATACAGCCATGCCTTTTTCCCTAGACCTCCGGCGGCGATCGAACCCCAGTCTCCCACATTAACGGTGGAGATACTGACCACTACACTACCGAAGAATTAGGGTAGGCAGATACCACTTATTACCATCGTTTAATTTAGCAAAGTGGCTATATCCATCGCCCACTCTTCGCACCCGCGGGAAACGAGATGTCGGGTGGCGAACCACGACGCCGCCTTTATATAAGATTCAAAAGTGATTAAAGTTTCTCATTGCGTTCCCATGGAAGGAGCATGAGGTAGGAACGGTGTCCTGAGCAGGGAATATGGAATTTGGGAAAAGGAATATACGATACTTCTATCTCGGAAGGAGTGAAAAGAGACAACAGTAGTTCGGGGTTCGGGGTTGCTTAAGTATACGGATACTAAGTCTATTCGTGGACAAGGTACAAAATTAAGTACACCCTGAGCTTGCTGAAATGTATCAAACTCTATCTAGGTATTTAATGAACTAACGTTTCTGATTCCTCTTGGATGTGCCGATGGGCAGAGCAGAGTAGTCCAGCTTGATCTGGCTGGAGAAGTGGCGGAGAGGCTGCGACGAGGTGGAAGCAACATCGCCGGCAGCAGTCGCTGGAGATAGGTGGTACAGTAATATAGACATAGATACATGGATATATATTGCCGCGCCGGTATAATAGCGTCACTCCACATCTACACGTGGATGCCATGAGGGATCACACCAGCTGAGGGATGTACCAGAATAATGGGCAGCAGTGTTATCCTGGTACTCAACCAGAATCTTCTGCGCCCTCCAAGACGCATATCAAGCGTGGAGATTAGGCAAATCACTCCTTTTTGAGAAGGCCCATGTCCAGTAGTGGGCTTTCACGGGCTGATGATTGATGAAGAAACAGATAACGATTTAAGGTTACTACTATTACCTTAAATCATTATCACGGTTACGATTACGGTTTAACGGTACGACCGTTATCAGATAACAGCATTAGAACCGATTTTTGAGTTGCTCGAATGCTGCTTACCGAACGTTAACTCGGCCGAGTGTTAGATGCGATAAGCGTTCTACCGTCTACTTTAACCTCTTGCGCTATTTTGACGTGCAATGCACGTCTGGTAATTTTTTCCTGTGCTGAGAGTGACGTACAGCGCACATGTACTGAATTTCCTCCGCCGGTGTACTAATTACCACATTTTATTGTTTTTCACGTTGATGTTGCTTTTAAATGTAGAACTGCGTTATTCAGACGTGAAATTAGTATGTAGTTTTTATTAAAATTGTATTTCCTTTATAGAGATATATTAAAAAAATAAAATCTGGTCAGTAATATAATGTTCTTAGAACGATATCTTAATTTACATGAATAATTTGTTATAATCAAAGAAAACCACTTTAAAATAAATAAAAAATATCTGAATTCAAGAACAGCTATAAAAATTTTTGGAACCATAATAGTAACTGTTCTTCGTAGAAGATAAATTTTCTATGATCAAGTCTCACTTCATACAAAACAATGAGCATCTTAACTTAATTCTTCTTTCTTAATTTCTTTTCTTTCAACTAAATAATATTTGTTTCAATATATATGAGAGCGTATATTCTTGGCTAAATGTAATATATTTTCATATAAAAGAATATGTTTTGTTTAAAAATTGTTTTTATCAGTGTACAATCTTAAATAGAAAGAATTTTATAACTCAGTTTAGTTTCCTCACCAAGTTTTCCTTCTGCGTCTAGTACATAGTGTCTACAATGTAGACCGTACATAAATTTGAAATAACTCAGTGGTACGGAACGGGTATCGAACCGACAACCTTTTCGATAACGGGTCGTGCTTAGTACCACTTGACCACCAATGTACTTGCTGTAAATTATTTTAATTTCAACACTTGGCATGCGGACAACGTGCTTTTACGTTTTTCTGTCACTGGAGCGCGTGTCACATCAAACCACGTATTTAGTAGATGTTTCGGTTGCTAAACAACGCTCTGCATTGTTTCTTCCCACAAGTTTCGATATTTCAGAATTGTTGGTGCGGGGAAAGAGAAAAATCTACAGAGACAATGGTGGTAATTTTGCAATAACACAACCTAACTACATTTAGACTGTCCCTATCTTTTTCTAATGTCAAATGCCAAAACGCTAAAATTTTGGTACTGTCAGTTTTGTGTAGACACGTCAAAATTAAGATATTTAGACGTGACCTCGGAACATGCCGACTAAGATACACAAATACGCAACATTTCTAGTTCCTTTTGACAGAAATGTATATTAATACTCGCTCAAAATGTTTGCTACCTCAATTTAGTGTTTGGCGTTAGAAAAAGATAGGGAGAGCCTAAATTTAGTTTGTGTTGTATCAGAATTGACACTAATGTCGCGTGTACGCAGCCAAAAAAATGCGGAGTGAAACGTGTTTAATATGTAACTTCTGCAGTGTTCTGCTTCACAGAGGGAAATGCTTTGAACGGCGCCATACTGTGAAGAACTATTTACGTGTTATCAGTTCTACGAGTACTTGTACTTGTCATGAAAAAATATTTTTGAATACATAGTAAATCTTTAAAAATCGTCTATTATCGTGATTTCGTAAAAATGTCGTTTAATTTGTTAAAATAAACATAAAGTATATATTTAAGATTAAAAGTTTCGTTGGTAAAAAACAAAGTAATTTTCGATTCACTGCGATTTTACTGAAAGACTCAACTCCTGCGCGATTTACGAAAATACGCCCGCTGCACGCGCAAGTTGGCGCCGAAGAATACCCGCACGCCAAGCCATGGAGACAAGAGATTATATCACTCACCAGCGATAGCCTTTCCACCAACAGCTTGGTTGGTATGAGTCAACTCTGTGTATTTAATGTCGCATTCTTCTATACGTTTCTTTAAATCAGCTGAAATAATACACACACACATTAGAAGTCAGGTTGCGACGGTTAGTGTCACCGAAAAGACAGAAATCACATAAAACCCGAGGACTATTGACTCTTCACTGTTAGAGCAGTATTTGGCCTGATGTTGGCAATACTTAAATAATCTGTGTAAGAGGACTGAGGTCAAGCACAATTGGGACAGTACAAAGATCCCATAGGGGCGAAATGCGTCTAGACACTCGCATTGCCCAGTTGGAGGCATTAAGTACTACACACATAATTATTAATATTAGGACATGTTTGTATTAGAACCAGGTGGCAATTTTAATATAATCATGACTTCTTATGCAGTAACAGGAGTGTTGTTAATTTATGTAAATTCTCCTATGTAATATTTAAGAATAATAATATGTATCATTTAATTAATATTTATTTAATAAAATAAAATTCTTAAGAAGCAGTAACAGGGTAGTGGTAGACAATGCATGCCAAGTCTTAAATTCCAACTTGGATTTCAAGCCACGCACGTCTGACTTTTCGAAATTATGTGCGTGTTAATAATTTAATAATTAATTATAACACGCTTCAAACGGTGAAACGAAACGTTGCGAGGAAGCATACACGCTTGCCACGAATCCGCTATGCACACGCCATCACTCCGTACGCACTCGCCACACACACGCCACGCACTCCATACGCACCCACCACGCACTCGTCATGCACACAGCATCACTTCGTACGCACCCGTCACGCACTCGCCAGGCATCCGCCACGCACTCGTTACGCACACGCCATTACTCCGTACGCACCCGCCACGCACTCAGTACGCACCTGACACGCACTCGGAACGCACCCGCCACGCATTCGTCACATACACGCTATCAGTCCGTAAGCACCCTCCACGCACACGTCACGCACATGCCATCACTCCGTACGGACCCGCCACACAATCGCCACTAATTATTTTATTTGTATAATTTGAATAATCTACAGAAAACTTAAAAAGAATTAAAGGCCCGACACTTCTTAAAATATGATAACACAACTTTCGACCTTAATCTACACAGCAAAAAGTTGCTTTGGAATCGCGCTTAAACAGTGATTTAATAAATTATGGTTTAATAAATAAATTCCAATTAAATTATGGCGAACATACCAATAGCAGCATCCTGGTCCTTCTGCCGCTTGGTCAGATCCCTGATGGTCTTGTGCTGTCTCAAAGCAATCTTCCTGTACTTCATCATCTGTGGAATAGGAAAAATATTAATTTATATATTAAAACAAATACATATACAGGTAATAAACTCAAAAATTATGTAGCTATAATTTCATTTATTTAGTTTTACCGCCCTAGGTTACATGGTCGCTTACCATTAGGGGATTGTAGTCAAATAAAAGCTTAAATATAGCNTCTTAAAATATGATAACACAACTTTCGACCTTAATCTACACAGCAAAAAGTTGCTTTGGAATCGCGCTTAATCAGTGATTTAATAAATTATGGTTTAATAAATAAATTCCAATTAAATTATGGCGAACATACCAATAGCAGCATCCTGATCCTTCTGCCGCTTGGTCAGATCCCTGATGGTCTTGTGCTGTCTCAAAGCAATCTTCCTGTACTTCATCATCTGTGGAATAGGAAAAATATTAATTTATATATTAAAACAAATACATATACAGGTAATAAACTCAAAAATTATGTAGCTATAATTTCAATTATTTAGTTTTATCGCCCTAGGTTACATGGTCGCTTACCATTAGGGGATTGTAGTCAAATAAAAGCTTAAATATAGCAAAAAAAAAAACCTAATTTTTTAAACATTTACTTGGCAGAATACTAGTTATTTTTGTATAGAATATTTATTTACATGGACGCTAGTACAAACATATACCGTCAACCTCGCTATTATGGTAGTAAATAAGATATGGGTTGATTTTGGACTTGTCGCTGGAACGGATATAAAATCGATGAAAAAATAAGAAAATGGCGGCGCAAAACTGAATTCTTGATTAATGATACAAATAAAAAAAGTATATATAGTGTTTCAATGTGTTAAATATAACGATGATACTAGCCAGCATTCTAAATAAGCTACATTCAATAGCCTGTAGAATATGATATGAATGATAGACATTTGACAAGTAACTTTATAATATAAATTTACAATTGTTTGACAGTGTCGAATGTATGGACCCCTTGCAGGTCAACGAGTCTTGGAGGTCTACATAGACCACTTTGGATATCAACGACATAATTAGACCAGTTCTCCAGTAAATGAAAGTAAGGTGGCCTACCTTGATAAGCATATTCAGGAGCTCTACATCACGGAGATGAGGATGCTGAGGTGAATGAGCGGCGTTATGCGGTCAGAGCGCATACACAACTTATATGTATATCCAACGGAGTCTTGATGTCCATGAAGTGGCAGGTAAGCTTCAGGAAGTCCGATTGAGGTGGTTTGGCCATCCTACCCGAGGATCAGTTTGGATGGTCCCAAAAAGCTCCCGCCCATTGAGCTCCCCTGATCCACGTCTTCCAGCTAAACTAACCTTGGACCCTAGACTAACCCAACCAAGGATGTTAAAATTCCGAAGATATACTCCGTGTTTTGTTAGACACATAAAACAAACAGAGACTCACGGCTGGTGTCTTTAATACCTTCACAGGGATTCCGAGGGCTTGCTTACTTAGAGGACAGTCGGTAATCTAAACTCACCCCACAACTGTATTAACATTATTGAGTCGCTGTAATGCTAGTACAAAATGAAACCTAAAAATACTGCACTCCCCATTAAAAAGTTAAGAAGAAAGGGATGAGTGTATAAATCGACCCTGTCAATGAACAATGTCATATCTATAAAATGGCTTCTTTACAGGAGAGAAGTTCTATTTTGAACTTGCATATCTGTACTATTTTTGTATGCTAACTGTAAGTTATTATTAATTAAATTATAAAGGTAAAAAAATATGCAGAGATATGCGAGTGCAAAACTTTAAATTGCTTTCCTGTAAAATAGCCATTCTTTATATGTGACGTTCTACGACAATATCGAAGTGTACGCACATAAGAAGCGAAATTTCTTCCACAGATTTGCATTCGTAATCCATTCAGTAATCGGTTCGACGAAGTTAGCCAACAGAACATCTGGGCCATGCTGTACTGTTCACGCGTAACGCCTAACCGTGGCGTTTTAGATTTTACTACCTTACTAAATTTCTTTCCCACCGTAGCTGGAGAAATTTCACTTCAATAATAAAATAACAAGAACTGTCTAACCCGTGTGTAAAACTTCTTGTACTGCGACGCGAGGCACAGGGACAGCTTCGCGTTCAGTATGGACTGGCGGCGTATGTGGATCATCTCATGACGCATCGCCATCGGAGCCAGCACCGCTGTGGGTACAATGCATAAATCCGGTAGTTAGCAAGTTTAGAAAAAATATTTTAAACGCTTTATATGTTCAAAATTATACCCGTATATTTAATATTACACCTTTAAATGCAATTAACATATATTTTTCAATTTAAAAACACAATATGCCACAAAACGCGGCACTATGGTCACGTAACCACGTGTGACGTCATCGTGCAATAAATATGAACTAAAATTATGTGCGAAGTTGATTTTGCATAAATTTTAAATGCGAATTTAAGTCTAGAACGTGAAAAATTACTATCAATGGTGTGCTGTACAACGTACAGGATTTTACAATATTATAAAAAGTAATAAAATACCAAAAACAAAACTGATAGCCTAATAACTTCGCTTTCGTACAACTTCATCTGGATAAACATATCTACCATAAATTTAAATATCGTTTTTTTTTTATAAAACTGTTCTAAATGTAGTCCTGTGNGCGAAGTTGATTTTGCATAAATTTTAAATGCGAATTTAAGTCTAGAACGTGAAAAATTACTATCAATGGTGAGCTGTACAACGTACAGGATTTTACAATATTATAAAAAGTAATAAAATACCAAAAACAAAACTGATAGCCTAATAACTTCGCTTTCGTACAACTTCATCTGGATAAACATATCTACCATAAATTTAAATATCGTTTTTTTTTATAAAACTGTTCTAAATGTAGTCCTGTATGATATGCCAAAATAACATATTGATACAATAAATATTACACTAAGTCCACTATAAAATTAGGCTTAATAAAAGCCTATAAAGTTAGATGAAGCAAAATTCCACTGTTTTTAGCTCTCCTGTAAAAATCATAAAATGTAGATACATTTATGTGACTCTTACACCGCGATATAAGCTCTCCCATAGAATTCCTAGGACTGAACTCGATGTTTACATGTTAACTACAGGTCATCGATCCCACGGGTTGCTCCTACCCACACTACGCTTTCTGATTCGTTGTCACCGCTCTGA
>WUAW01008228.1:0-14173 GCA_017165845.1 Thaumetopoea pityocampa | reverse complement strand
ACCAGGATTCGAACCCGGGACTCATTGGCACAGAAAGCAGGGTCACTGCCCACTGTACCAATCAGTCGTCATGATATGAATTTTCAACTTCAGTAGGCATCATGTTAACAACTTGTTCCAAAAAGGTCAAATTCGTAGCAATCTTAATAAAAGTAAATGAAAAGATGTATGAATATGGATGATGCGAGAATGGTGTATTAGGATTAGGATACATGTGGCGAACTGCGATCTCTGCCTACCCCTATCAGATACAAGAATATTGATACAGCTTGATTGTTTGTAGTTATGAATTTATGTTGTATATATAGGTTCGTCGTCGACGTTTAAATTGAGGGCACTGTCATCAGTACAATTTAATCTGAAGGCGGAAAACTGGGTCATGCAGTGTGAACATAAACATTTTATATTAAATTATGGAGATACAAGAGCATTGTTGATGTGGAAGCTCTGCTTAATAGTACAAGCGTTGCAGAGCACTTTGATACTACAAAACACATACCGGCCGACCGGTGAAATGGAGAAACTTCGAAAAAACTAAACGACATTTTGGTCTATATTGAGTTATATTCGAAATTTAATTATATATTCGGAATCTTTAGATTTATTGCATCGTTAGATTTGGCTCTTCATTTTTTTACACGGGAAAAGCCTTTGTTGTTGATCAAATGTTTTAAGAATAGCTAGTATACTTTGTGCATAAAAGCAATTTTGGATCACTATCAATTTTACTATACTATCGTCGATGTCATTAATACGAATTATAGGTGTATATTTATTTCTTATGATCATCACCAGCTCGTGGAATTCCATTGTTAGGTATAGGTGTCCTGCTTAAAAGGAAGGGATTTACCATAATGTCCACGATTGGCAGGCGTCTTGGTGATCGCAGTAGATTTTGATTGAATAACGCTGGTGTCCATTACCCCGGTACAGCCATTAGCTGATTCTCAGAGTGTCTATGGAAAGAGATGGAGTGACGCTATTATTATCATAATCTTTTATAGGTGTATAATCTTTTAGATTTTTGTGCATCAAAAAACATCAAAAAACTAGAAGTGGAAACTTATAAGTGGCTTACGTAATTTAAAATTTTGTTCTATAGTTATAATTAGCTGTTAGTTTCCCAAAAATTGTAAAATAAAATAAAATAATGCCGCACTGCTAGCATTATAGATTATTTTATATAAACTCACATAACTGGAGGAAATGATAATGGGCGTGGCGCATTAGTTGCAGAAGCGACGGTAGATGAAGCGGAATAATAATGCAGTGGAGATCAAGAACTATTTTCTGAAGTGTGTGTGTATATTTATTTAAATAATCTGAAGATATTTACCAACCTAGACTAGTGGTATATACACTGGAAACATCTACCCATATATAGCTATGAGCTTGAAATGATGATAATGATTATTCAAAGCTTATAGATATAAATATAGATTTAAAGCACATACACAATTTAATCTAATCAGTTTTGTGACTACAGTAAACTTCACCTAACAAGGAAGGCACAAATCTGCAAGACAGCCATGAGTCTTTAACTTAGTTTAGTTAGAGTGTTACGGTACACAATTGTGTAGTGTTTATTGAGATAATTTTCAAAAGTTTCATGTTTTCAGCACATATAAGCGTTAAATTAAACAATTCTAAAGTAATTAAGCGTAAGATAGAATAGACATGCCGAAATCACACGCATTGATTGAACTGTCGTCAAGTGTATCCGTATTAAGTGAAAAAAGAGTAAGTGCATTCCTATTAAATTACTCCTTTTCTTTAATTTTGTAGACCAAATTGATAGTTACTAATATCAGATTCGAGAGTAATGTTGGCATAATTGTGACATGGTTAATTTGAGATTACAATTATTGTAGTTGTAAAACTTTAGATATCAATTTGATTGCTTTTTCATTTAACAAATGCGACATTTTGAAACATTATCAATGCATTCGATGATTAATTATTATATGTGTACAGCAATACATAAAAATAGTATATTACTAGCTTCGCCCGCAGTTCTACTCGCGTGTGTCGAAATTTTCCATGTATAGGCATGGGAAATATCGAAACAATCATAGATTAGTACAAAAAGCATTAGAACCACTTTTAGTTGAGCTCTAGGAGAGCTCAAGTGAAACAGGATAAATTTATTGTTCGTTATGTATAATATTGTCAATTATTCTTTATATTTTGTTCGGAAATATGAATAATACAAAAAAAAAAATCAAATTGGCCACTTTTATTTGAGCTCTCGTACCTTAACGGTGGCTACTAAAAGAGGGATCTAGCTGCATCTTCAATTCTATTTGACAAATTTTGACGTAATATACCACAATATTTAAGTCAGAAAGTACTTTTAAGTTTGTAATAGTTTGACCAAAATCTACCTGCTGGTTTTTGGGTAAAGCTCGAACAAACAAACAAACAAACATCGACAGATTTGGTTTCAGAGGCTCTTAACTAGTCGATATGAGTAGTTTTTTTTTAATAGCTTTGATTCACAGAGTTAGACATTTAATAATTTTATAAGTTTAAGTAGCCGCCGATAAGGTACTAGAGGTCAAGTATAACTGGTTCTAAAGCTTCTATTATCTATACTATTATAAAATTGTTAAACGTCAAATTTTCAAAAATCAAAGATATTTAAAAACAAATTACTTAGATCGACTAATTAAGGGCTTCTGAAACCAAATCCGTCATTCACGTGATCAAAGCCGCGGGCAAAATGTAGTATTTTGTAACTTAAGTAAAATAATGTATTACTGTTATGATTAAGGTTATCAATATGAGTTGATACAGCTCTGTAAGTGATATTCAAGTAATCCAATCAACTAATAACATTAGTGGATGTACTTGTATAATGTTCCATTAAAAATATATGAGAATGAAGCATGTTTAGATAATTACACTTATTTTTTGTCCCTTCTAGCTATTCCGTAGACCTAGGGGTAATATTTTCGTTAATATATTTCATTTCCAATATAACAGTTGGCAAGCCAAATTACCTTTTCATATTATTATTTGATACCAGCTTTTGCCTTGGATCCGGCTGCGTGAATATCTGTTTTCCGCTACATAAGAAATCCCGAAACAATCGGATATTTATAAAAAAGGCTTACAACCACTTTTACTTGAACTCTCGTACCATAATGGCAGCTACTAAAACGGAGATCAGGCAGTGTCTTCAGCACCACTTGACCAATTTCGAAGAAACATGCTATGTTATTTAAACATGCATGTTATATTTAAGTTTGAATAGTACTTTTAAGACTATAATAGTGTAATCAAAATCTACCGGCCGACTTTTGCGTGAAGCTCGAATAAACGATCAGATGCGAAGATAACAAAAGATTGTTTTGGTTTCAGAAGCCCTTAGTTAGTCAATGTGAGTTAGATTTTTGAAAAATCTTTAACGTATAAACGACGACGTTTTAAATTTTTATAATACTAGACTTGCTGGATACTGTGTAACAGTAGGAATATCAGATTTGAAATGATACTTAACACATTAATAGTTTTGTTTGTGATATTTTATGTTTTCAATTGATTTTTTATAGAAAATAGTCGCTGTGTCTAACAGTAACTGATTTTATGTATCTGAGTGATGTGCACAAAATATCATACATGAATTATAAGATTTTTGTTTGAAAGAAAACTAGATAGGGGACATGGCTTTTTGCAATAGATGCAAATTTCTAAAACCCTTCATTTTGGATTTACAGGGGGAAAGCTTTAACCTACATATACCTATGTTTATACTGTTGATGTTGTAAATTCAAAATGTTAAGAAAACATATGTACATAGTTTATATTTATTTATCGAACGACCTCGTGAAATGATTTGAAATCTCCTAGAATGGTGTGAATATGTTAAAGGGTATATTTGAAAAAGGATTTCGTTTTGTCAAATATTTTATTCGAGCACAATGAAATCCAGAGGTATGTTTGGGCGAGAAATGGATGTAAAAGTTCGATCGAGTTTGTTGTCGTTGACAAGGAATCAAGGCAAAGTTGCCTACACTAAAATTTATCATGTAGCCATTGTAGGATCTGATTACGATTTGGTTACTTCAGAAATTAGTAATGTGTTCAAAACCTGGTGATATAGACAGCAAAAGACGACCATTAGGATTAACCATATCCATGTTGAGCAATTACGAGGTATATACGTGCGCAAGAAGCGTACCTATGTAAAATTTAACAATTCCTTTAAAGAACATGGGAGAAAAATTATGAAAAAGCTGAATTATGAAGCACGTGAAGACTCGTCTGCGGCGTAGCCAAAAGAGAGAAAGAGAGAGAGAGTGGCAGGCCGATTGATGAAATTTGGAGGATAATGATATCAAACAGAACTAGAACTAGATCTTTAAATTGCGTCAATTACAGAAAACATGGTATGTTTATGTAGAAGCGAAAAAGAAGTTTAAGAAAACGAAAACATGAAAGAAACTCATGACCAGAAGATTTCTGAACATTTCAAGACTAAGTTAGAATTGTTTTAAGATGTCTTAGTTCACGGAGTATCAGGAGCTTCAAGTAATTAAGGACTACGAAAGAGCATAATTAACAAGATGGAAAACTGAAATTCTAGATCTTTTGAAAGTTTTTATTTGTGGCGTAACTTAATGTTTCCAAAATAACAGACAGCGATTTTTCAACCACTTCGACAGAATATCGATACGTAAAGTGCGCATACTTGAGGTAATGGAATAGTTGTTAAACAGATTCGATAAATAATTTAATTAGATGGAATAATAGCGCCAATATACAATGAACTTATGATGTAAATGACAATGCAGAAAATGTAATTAAGAAAGACAAAATATTGAATGATATTAAATAAGTGACAAAATGTAATAGCAAAGTTATTATGGTGACTTTTTAACATCTGCTAGAGGAAAGACCAGAAGATCGGTGTAAAGTTCACTAATACTGTCCCGCTTTATAAAGCTTTAATAATGGGACTACTGTGGAATATGTTTTCTCAGTATCATCAGGAAATTATATACAACATTTCTGACGGAAAGATATATGCAACAAACATTTTGAGAAATCTAAGAAAGTTTCTTGTACATTTTTAGACCTGGAGAAAGCTTATGATTGAGTATAGAGGATTGAATTGTGGTCGATGCTCATATCTTATGGGATTGACGACCATAATTATTTAAGTAAAGTATCTTTTAAAGGCTAATGAACAAAATTATTTTCACCGTTGGCGAGTTAATTGTGAGATTTGTAAATGTAATAAATAAGTCGTGCGAGAAGAAAAGAAAATGAATGCTAATTTTTATATGCGTAATCATTATTTCTTTCCCGACAATAGATTGAACATTAATAAAGATGATCCCAGAGTAAATCAAATAAATAAGTGTGTAGTTGGAAATCATGATTTCAAGAAACGGAAAATTTAATATTAAGACTGAAATGAGTGTGACTGCGGGTAAGTAGTAAGTGAATGGTGTACTGGAGGCCACGATGGCCACTGAAAGCCATAATGGCCACTGGTCTGGTTATTCACAAGATTATATTTATGTCTACATTAATATACAATGATGAATCGTGGTTTTACTGAAAAGGAACGAAAGTCGAGGGAATTACACTTTACATTCCATATGCAGTATTCGTAAAGTATGGTTTATCG
Source organism: Thaumetopoea pityocampa (assembly GCA_017165845.1). Taxonomy (NCBI): domain Eukaryota; kingdom Metazoa; phylum Arthropoda; class Insecta; order Lepidoptera; family Notodontidae; genus Thaumetopoea; species Thaumetopoea pityocampa. The sequence goes on along the minus strand of WUAW01008228.1, from coordinate 8,535 downwards.
ATTGATTTGAATACTGTTGAATAGAGGACCGATGTATATCGCAAATATGATTGAAAGTGTCGAAAGAAGATGCCCAAAAAAATCCGATTCCACATTAATAGCTTGTTTCAAAAATATCAAATACGGAGTACTCTTAACCTACCAAAGGATATTAAGAAATGTGAATGTGGATAAGGTGAAAGAGGTGTGTCAGAATTTTAGTATATGATAAATTGTTGTTGTTATTGTTGTTCCTTGGATGTCAATATCCAATGGAAGTGAGCCTTCCATTGGATATTGGCATCATGTTTCAACTTACATCCGACCCTAATTATATTTTTCCTCAATCGATAAGCCAGGGCGCTTCCATGGATATTCCATAGGGAACAGACTTCCACTATATTAACAAAGTAAGTATATCATTTTTGCAAGACGACGTGAATTAAAAAAAATTAATATACTTTAAGTCTGAAAACGATTGAATATTTTTGAAAACATATCAGCCTACATAGCAACGAAGTGCGTTACACATTTAAATTACACCAAATTACTTTTAATCACAGGTGATTGGATTGTTGGCAGCCAATTGACGGTACATGAAATTTTATTGATTCTCAGTGTCATGTACGTCATGGAGAATTGAAACAATATACTTTTTATTATGGCTGGGGTCAATAATCTCGGCTTTTGTTGCTAGGTTCTGCGTTTGGACTGAATTTTCTTCACTTCATGAGATTATGAGTTCGTGCCCATCTCTTATTTAGTGGTTTACTCTCTCGGCTGACACATATCCTTGAACATCGCTCCACCGGCTCCACCCGCGTGAAGGTCGGTTTCCCGACACAATTACAGATTTATATAAACAGCCTTAGAACCACTTTTACTTGAGCTCTAGACCTTAAAGACGGCTACTAAAACAGAGATCAAGCTGTATCTTCAATCTACTTCGCCGATTTTGATGAAATTTGCCCCAGTGTTTAAGTCGGAATAGTACCTTTCAAGAGCGTAGCCAGCCGATGGCACAGGGAGAGTGCAAGTTCATATATGGAAGATGGGAAAATTATGTATTTTGTATGTAGTCAAAAGCACATGAATGGCGGCGGCGGCGGTATGAGTTTCGACCTGTGAGACTTGCTTGATCGGTCAAGCAAGTCAAATGAGTGGATTTAGACCTTGATTTCTTTGCAATTGGCTACATTTTGTGAATCTTTAGTGGGGAGACACAACTGCTCCTCCCTACTTCTCCTTGGCGACGTCCTTGGTACCTTTAAGACTTCTATAGTTTAACTAAAATCTACCAGATGATTTTTGCGTGAAGCCTGAACATAAAACAAACATCGACAGATTTACTTTCAGAAGCCCTTAATTAGTCGATCTGAGTAGTTTGTTTTTAAATATCTTTGATTTTTGTAAATCTGATATTAACAATTTTATAATAATATAGATAGATATGCGAGTAATTTACGTGGTCAGACATACACCATTTATTTGTCTCAGCATATTAATTTCCTTGAAGTAGGAATGGCCAGCTCACGAGAGAATTGATCTGATGATGTATTTTAATTGAAAAAACAAAATTAAAAATATGCTGAGACAAAATGTCGTATCATTTTATTATAGACTTTTTATAATGAAAGGTCCTATCGTTTCGGATTTTTTACAATCTACACATGGATTGGAACGCGGGTTATCCTGAGTAAACGTAATCAGAAATATGCTGGCTTCACAGTTTTGTAATAATATTGTGGATACTTTGTCACTTACACAGTCTCATGTTACGATTCCTTGTGTCTTGAGTATTAGATAATGACGTAATTATTTATACATACTTAGATAAATGTTGTATATTAGTAATAATATAGTATATGTGCATTATATGAGTATAATAATATTATATATTATAGTATAAGTGCATTGGTGGTGTAGTGGTTTTAGACACGGCTTACGATCGAAGGGTCATGGGTTCGATCCCACTATCACTGAGTTATTATTTGTAACTCATGTAAGGTCTACATTGTAGACACTAATGTACTTAACGGAGAAGGAAAACTTCTTGAGGAAACCTGCATGCTTGCATGGGTGTGTGAAGACTTCAGCCTAAATCCTTCTGATCAGGGGAGGTCTGTGCCCCTGTAGTGGGGACGATATCCATATCGTCCCCACTACATATCATCATCCCCAGTCCACTGGGGATGATGATATGTATGATTGATTTTAAAGTAACTACTGATATTAGTGGACGTTCATCAAATATAAATATATACATAATTATCAAATCTAATTTGCCACTCTCCAAATTAATGACACATGGCTTTGATTGCAACATCTGTCGTTATTCATTCGTATAAAGATAGTCTATCTTTGTATGAATGAGTAAATATTTTTTTATTGTGCTGGGGCCATAAAATTAACAGAATAATATAATATTTTGAGTTGAAATGTATATAAACAATAATTTAGCAAAAACAGGTTGATCAATTTATTCTTTTAAGAAAATTATTGAAGCTTTAGGAAGCGTAAATATATCTAAGTTGTACTTATGTATATTATCACCTTCTAATATGTCATGAATTACGTTTTATGTATTATTGTATTTAAATTGGTGTGCAATCAGTTTGTATTGCACACACATACAACCACAATAAACAAAATATAAAGTGTGCACTCTACGGTCTTATCACACGTTTTCAGAGAACTTAGACAAACGTTTTCAAAGAGAGCATATGCACAGCATATGCACAGCCTATGAATAACAAACTTCCGCTTTAATTAATAAATAATGTCGTTTTGATGTATGAAATTAGAAAAAGATAGAGAGGGACTAAGTGAAGTTCTGTTACCACAGAATTACCATCAATATCACACAAAACGAAATTCAAAGTGTATTAGATTAGAAGGCGCTAATGTTAAGAAATAAGTACAATTAATATATTCCATCCTCAGCGCCGTTTAATGCAGTATTAATTAACGTGGTAACAGTTATTATACCGGTACCACACAGCAGACGCTCTCTTGTAAATAATATTTGTCGCATTTTTCTTCACAGGATTACAGAATTGATACACACTTCAGATGGCAGAGTATAAAGACATTTATATATCTGGCGTGTACGTTCTCCACGTCGGTGCATAATTTCGATATATTTTCAAAGGTGTGCGATAACGGTACCTAAGATTTTGTTTATGATAAAAATTTTATTTTCCAACTAGCTTTTGCCCGCGGCTCCGCCCGCGTGAATGTTGGTTTTCCGCAGCATGGAAAATTTCGACACGGTCATAGATTTATATAAAAGAAAACGATTAACCATTTTTACTTGACCACTCGTACCTTAGCGGCGGCTACTAAAACAGGGATCAAGCTTTATCTTCAATTTGCTGGACCGATTTTAATGAAACTTGCCACATTATTTAAGTCCCTTTAAGACAGTTAGCTTAACTAAAATCTACCCGCTGGTTTTTGCGTGAAGCCCGAACAAACCAACAAACAAACATCGACGAATTCTGTTTCAGAAGCCCTTAATTAGTCGATCTGAGTAGTTTGTTTTTGAATATCTTTGATTTTTGAAAATTTGACATTTAACAATTTTATAATAGTATAGACAATACGACGGAAAGTTATTAGAAGTAGGTTAAAATGACAAAGTTCTCAAGATTAATAATAATCAATACGATTTATTATGTTTAAGCGCCCAATAAGACAATAGACATTGGTAGTAGATATTAATTGAATCATAAGATACTGCTGCTGTGCAATACCCTCGTATGCCACGGCTAGTTCACGTGGCTCCAACGGGAAAAAGATGAAGTGATAGAGTAACCAATATAGATTGTTAGGTAATTCCCTTTATATTCTTAATACATACATACATACACTCACGCCGATATCCCATAAGGGTAGGCAGAGACCATAGCACATACTACATACATATATACAGTCACGTCTCTTTCCCATTGGGGTAAGCAGAGACCACTTCCTTCCACCTGCTACGATCGTTTGGTGTAGCAAAGTGGCTATCCGCGGCCCACATTTCGCCTCCGCGGGCAATGAGACGTGTCGGGTGGCGAACCACGATGCCGCTATTTTATAAGGTTCAAAAGTATTAAATATGTATATTAAGTATTAAATATATTATATCCTTAATAGAAATGTTGAAATCAATATTACATGGAAAAGACAAGGACAAAAGAATAAATCTATTACTCAGGACGTTTCAGATTTTTAACGTTTTAGTTTTCATAATTTAATTTTAACGTTCATCAATCATTATTTACGTTTTTTCAAGACTTTTTGACCTCTTTTTTGTAACTAAAATGTATTTTTCTTTATAACTATCATCATAACCTCTCGGATGTTCAGTGCTGAAAAGGACCTCCTGCATAAAAAGCAGGGATTTTAGTAATCTCCGCGCTTAGCAAGAGTCTTAAAGATCACAGTAAAAGTTATAAAGTCACAGAAAAACGCTACTGCCGATTATCCTGGGGCAAATGCAAAAGCATATACATTAGTCAACATTGTCTAAGACTCAAATTATTTTTCGAAGTTATTTAACTTACTTAAAATATTTAGATATTTAATACAAACAATGTTATATGGATAGATGAATAATTTTAGGTTTGTTTGAAAAATAGAACAATATAAGATTCAACAGTACAAAAAAAGATTTATTAAGAATGAAAAAAATGGTGTAAAAAATAATTACTTAACAGAGAAGAAGTGCTTAAAACAAAATTTAGACTGTGAAATTATGGGAAAAAATTATCCAGGTGATATTCAGTAGTCAGTTGGACCTCCTAAAGCATTAACTAAAGTTCTGCACCGCCTTGGCATGCTGAATATCAAATTATCTATTGTGGCCTGTGGAATCATGCTCCATGTCCCAGAAAGTTGACGAAAAAGCTCTTACTCCGTGTTAACATTTTGAGGAAGTTATTCAAATGCCATTCTTCCGAGTAAATCCCAGGCGTGCTCAATAGAATTCATGTCACAAGACTGTGGAGACCAGTCTGCGATGTTTTGTTCACGAAAAACGTTTATCACGGGACCTGCAATGTGTGCTCGAGTATTGTCTTGCATGAATATGAAATCCTCCCCCATTTCAATTCTGTGCGGAATAACCATAGGATCTAACACCTCGCTGCGGTATTTTTCGCCAGTCATCTGCCCCGTATCAAAACGAGGTCAGTTCTCTCGCCTAAGCGAATTGCAGCCCAAAACATGATTGTTCCGCCGTGATAGGGTTGAACTTCCTGAAGACAACGAAGCCGTTCATGACGTCCAGACACACGTACTCTTCTTGTATCAGGGTGGAAACTAAACCTGGATTCATCAGAAAATAGGACACGAGCCCACTGATGTTCCGGCCATTGTAGGTAAATGCTTGCCACTGTAACCGTCGAGCACGATTGCCACGCCGAAGAGCTACGATCCGCAATGGCCTACGAGGATGTAAACCAACCTCGTGCAGTCTCCTCCTGGCAGTTTGGGTGATGACAGTCACCTGGTGTTGCGATCGCAGCCTCTCCACGAGTTGCCGCGTAGTGGTTTTTGGCTCCCGTCTGGCAATGTTCTTAGTAAAACGGTCTGGTCTTTTGTAGTTATCCGATATCTACCAGGATGTTATTCAGCCCTGTTTCCAGTGAGTTGTCACAATCACAATCTTCGGATAACAGACTGCTTGGAATGGACGGCAACTGCAACCTCACGTTGTGTACGCCCGGCTTCAAGCATACTCACAGCACTTAACATTACATGTTGGGTTAAATAACGGTGTTGATGATAGCTCAGTGAAGGGAAAACCAGGACTGATTATAGGAGAAAAGAGGAATGGCTAAACCGATTTTAATTCTGTTTTTACTGTTGCTTTGTGGCAAACTTCCTCTAATATTTGGTGTTTGTTTCATCTATCTAACATTTATCAATCATTCTTATTAAGAAAGAGAAAATAATTTATGTATAATTTCGCTCTTACCAAATGCACACGCGGACGGAGTCGCGGGCACAGCTAGTTGTTTAATAAAAATAAAAAAAAGTACAAATTTCTGATCAAAATATCAGTATTTTCGCCAAGAACTCCTATTTTTTAATTCCGAAATCATAACCAATATTCACCGAGTCAAATATTTTAATTAATTGAATAATGTTAAGAAAGCTTAAAAATAAACCCCTATGAATAGGAGTGGTTACTCCTCAAAGATCCACTGAGAGTCTGTACAAGTAAGTTGTAGGTTTTTAATTAAAATTCCATTTGCTGGCAACGAAATATGTTTACTTTTATTTTTTGAAGATAGGTAATTTATATACATGTTTCATTTCCTTCCATATATTATATTTTACTGAAGTGAAATTTGTGTTCGCTGGACAATTCCGTTTTAATTACAGCATACCTTGTTTCAGTTAGAATATTTGACTTCGTGCTATGCGAAACGATTGCAGGTATAGCGTATATGTACATGGACTGTTTTATTAAGCAATACACTAGGAGATTAGATTGTAATAGACATTTAAATCCGCTTTTGAGAGGAATAAGTTTTGGAATGTTTTTACAAACCGCATTATGGACACTTATTGTAAGTATTAAAACATGTTTTAATGAAAATCAGCTTTGAAAATACCCTATTTAAACCCATAGATTTAGGAATCATTAACAGGTTTACCAATCTAAATTAACTAATGCGCGTGCTATGCAAAGGCCAACAAGTACCTAGTCTGACGACTATATCCCGATATTATCATAACACAGTTAAAAATATTTCCTTTTTGAAAAAAAAAAGCTTTCAAAGACCCCGTCATAAGTAATAGGAAAACTTAAATGTATTAGGATGGCCTTTTATAAGATATTTGACGCTAAAATTTCAGAGTAACAGTTTTCTTTGAGCCACTGGAAATACTGAGTGAGCCAATTTCCATACTAAACTTAATTCTGTGAGTTTTTTCCAAGTGACTAATTATATTTTTATTAAGTTCAAATAATATAAATTTATATATAGGTAGTCAAGAATCACTAGGCAACAACTAAGGTGCAAGACGAATTATAACCTGTTTGGTTATGTGTAGATGTCTAGTTGATGAGTTAAGTAACATAATTGAATTACTTTCATGATCTTATATCACAAGTGAACATTCGTGGGCTCGATGTCGATTCCGTACAAGTTGGATATTTGAAACTCATGTTCACTTGACAAAGTAGTCTACAGACTACTTTGTGAATGATTATCTCTGTATTTTAGTTAGATTCACATACTTAGGATTGTTACCTGATTTAGAGTGATTTGTAATAATTTGTGATTTGTGTCATGGTCTGTTCTGTTTATTAAAATAATGAATAAATACTCTACGGAGTAGGAAAACTTCACGAGAGAATCTGCATGCCCGCACAGGTTAGTGAAGTCTACCAACTCGCATTAGGCTGGCTGTAGCTGGCTGGGATGTCCGTGCTGCTGTTGTGGAAATGAATATGAAATATGGCTAGAAATGACCCCAGATCTACCCTAGACATACCTTGTGTTTTCTCAGGCCATCAATTTTCCTCTTAACAGTTACTTTAAGTGCCCGATTTAATTCAAGTTTGCATGCAATGTGTATTGTTTTTATTTTAGCACGCAATATATTTAGCTGACTCGCTAAGGTTTTTCGTGTCAGGTTTGCAAGAGACACCTTCATGGTCTCGATGTCATTCTGACTTCAATATGACCTGTGTGCCCGCAAAGGACCTGATAATCGAGTGTCGGGCGAATAGCATGACGAATTTCAGCAAAACTTCAGCTTACTTCTATTATATGTAAGCAAGCTAAGATTAATTAATAGATTAGAAACAGTGATAGTATAGTGATAGGGACTTGCGGTATAACCCTACATGCCAAGTCATGGATCTCTAGTTTGAATCAAAGGCACCTTTGACTTTTCAAAATCACTTGCACGTTAATAATTTAATAATTCATTGTCACACATTTCAAGCGGCGAAGGAAAACATCTTGAGGAAATTTACGTGGCTGAGAGATTTTCTCGATAGCGTGTGAAATCTGCCAACCCGTATATAAGCCAGCATGGTACAATACAGTTTATTTGTAACGTATATTGTAAATGTAATATCTCTCGGTCTGAGAGGAAATACGTGCCACAGTACTACAATAGATGGATTAGTGATAATGATGAAGCTAAGACTTATAAATATATCCTTGGAGTTCTCTATGCGATTGAATTTTAGACTAGAAAACAAACCAGCCTGTAGTGCAACAAATAATATAATCTAGCTCCATTTCCCTTGATATTTAAATGGTTGATATCACCAACAATCAGCAGCATGCCTTAGTATTATAAAGTATTATATTAAATACTAAAAAATACTTTGTTTAAATATAATTTTTATTTATTATATATAAATTTGATAGAATATGCATCATATAGAATAATTATTATTTATTTGGTTCTATGAATTTTTATTGTATATTTTCGATTCTATCAATATATTTAATTTAATTTCTATCAATATTATTCATGGAGCTAAAGTTATTCTTGGGGTTGTTTACTGTCCTCCCTCTGTTGACTATTTTTCTAATC